>CAUYTI010016378.1:0-10370 GCA_963575145.1 Galago senegalensis | reverse complement strand
GAGAAAACTAATAGAAGCAAGGGAAACTTAGAAAAGACTAGTTAAGGCAATATCCTTAGAAAACATAATGAGATTAATAAAAAGGAAAGTAGAATTTTGAGGAAGGCTGGAAGATAAAAGAACATTTTTTTTTTTTTTTTTGGAGACAGGGTCTTACTTTGTCACCCTTGGTAGAGTGCCATGGTGTCATAGCTCACAGCAACCTCAAACTCTTGGGCTTAAGTGATTCTCTTGCCTCAGCCTCCCAAGTAGCTGGGACTACAGGCACCCACCACAGCACCCAGCTATTTTTAGAGATGAGGTCTCCGTCTGGCTCAGGCTGGTCTTGAACCTGTGAGCTCAGGCAATCTATCCGCCTCAGCCTCCCACATGCTGGGATTACAGGTGTGAGCCACATCACCTGGCCCCAAAGACCATATTTTTAACAAAAATTTTCTAACAAGAAAATAAAAATGGTGATATTATATTTAATATTCAAATATCTATGCACATAAAATACTCATTCTGTTACATGGTAAACTGATACCCTTTGCACCAAAGAAAAATCATAGACTTCTAGAGCTTTGGAGCAAATCCATGGCCTTTGTTGCAGGTAATTTTTCTCCTTTTGAGAAACAGCTTTTATCTTGCTGCTTAGCCCCAGGTAGAGGCTGAATGCCCAACAGTGGGTCATCACGTGACTATACTTTTTTTTTTTTGGCCTGAGCTGGGTTTGAACCCACCACCTCGGGCATATGGGGCTGGCGCCCTACTCCTTGAGCCACAGGTGCTACCCTCAAGTGACTATACTAAGTGAGCTTCCCTTTATAAAATGGGGGCTATCTGGGCCACCAAGTTCTAAAGTTGAGTATGCACGGCAGCAATCTATGATTAAATAGAAATGGCATGTAAGATATTGGACTTAGAAATGGAAGATTAGGGTGGCGCCTGTGGCTCAGTGAGTAGGGCGCAGGCCCCATATACTGAGGGTGGCGGGTTCAAACCTGGCCCTGGCCAAACTGCAACCAAAAAATAGCCGGGCATTGTGGTGGGTGCCTATAGTCCCAGCTACTTGGGAGGCTGAGGCAAGAGAATCACCTAAGCCCAGGAGTTGGAAGTTGCTGTGAGCTGTGACTCCACAGCACTCTCCAAGGGCACTAAAGTGAGACTCAGTCTCTTAAAAAAAGAAAAAAAAAGAAATGGAAGATTAGGGAGGGTTATTGGTGGGATCACGCTATGGTTTACCCTATGGGGGTACATGTGAGTCTTTCTAAATGTAGAATATAAATGTCTTAACACAATAACCAAGAAAATTACATGAAGGCTATGTTAACCAGATGGATGAAAGTATCTCAAACTGTATAGAGAAACAACACACTGTACCCCATGATAGTATTAATGTACACAGCTATGATTTAATAAAATAAAATAATAATTAGGAGGGATAAATCCTGCTGTTCTGTAGCACTGGGAGGTGTCTATAGCTAACAATGTATTGCATATTTTCAAATAGGTAGAAGAGAGGATTTTAAATGTTCCCAACACAAAGAAATCATAAATGTTTAAGATGATGGATATGTAAATTACTGGGACTTGATCATTACACATAGTTTACGTTTATCAAAATACAGCACTATACCCCATTATATCCCATAAATATGTGCCATTCTCATGTGTCAATTAACAAGAATAATAAAAATTGAAAATAAAACAAAAAGCCAGAACCTCAAAAAAAAAAGATGACTTAACTGTATTTGAATAAATGTAGATTGTTATATTATACTTAATAAAAATAAGGCATCCCCTGGGGAAAAAAAAAGAAAAGAAAAGATGTAATGATTAGAAAATTCTGATTTAAAAATTCTTCCTCCAACTACTCAATGTTTCTGCCTTCATAATAACTTCTCCTCTTAGCATCTCACACACTGTTTCTTCCTATTCCCTAGTAGTTGTGCAGAAAAGAATGCTGAAAAGAAGTCAAATTCTTATCTTTATATATTTTAAAATATAATTTGCTGAACATATAAAACTGGTAAAATTTCACTCGTTTATAGTCTTCCCCTGCCCTCCCCAAAGATCTTTCCTATATCGAGTAGACCTCTTGGAAACTGAATATATGAGAAAACTTTCCACATGTGGGATCCCTTGCAATAATTCTTTAAGGCTCATGTTACACACCTCTGTGATCTATATTTAGCATTATACGAGAAAATCACTCTGGTCACATACAGAACTAATATGAATCTTTTAAGTCCTATGCCTCTTTATGCATTTCTCCATTTAGAAGCTTATTTTGTTTTATTGGGGTCATAATCTCTGAATTGTCCTTTGCGATGACTTTTTTTTCTGGTCCTTTCCATTCCTTCTTAAAAATACCTCTTTATGGTGTCTAACGGCTACTGCCAATTTCTGTAATCATGTCACACCAGTAATACATGTAGTAATGTGGGATTTAATAAAATAAGAAAATGTAGAGAAATAATAAATTAAATGAAAACTATTTTAAATATTAATCTGAAAGTAAAAGATATACTAGTTCTTCTCATATCATTTAATTCCATGATCAATGATATGTATCCATATATTCTGCATATACACCAGGGGTGCAAAAAAGGTATACACATTTTAAGAGATCTTATTAGAAATAAAATCAATCATTCCCAAAAAACATACAAATTGTCAGTAAAATGGATGTAGCATGCATGTAGCGTGTCTAAGTCCACTTGGCCAATAATGGTACCTTCAATTCACCTTCAGAAAGTAACAGCTTTAACAGTAACATCTCTTGAAATGTATATACATTTTTGGCCCTCTCTATATATGATAAATAGTAATTATCATGTTACCATTATTAATTTTAATTTATAGATTCCTATTCATACCCCCAAGCAATATAGAACTGTGTGTTCTAATTGCTTTATAATTAGCTCTAGGTCTATCTATGTCAATGATTTCCACCTAGATTTTTTTCAGAAGTAAGACTTTTATCAATGATACATTTATCAGTCTTTTGATGTGATAGCCTTTTTGTGTCTCCTTCCTTATTTATATTTATTTATTTATTTATTGAGACAGAGTCTCACTGTGTCATCCTGGGTAGAGTGCTATGGCGTCACAGCTCACGGCAACCTCAAACTCTTGGGCTTAAGCGATTCTCTTGTCTCAGCCTCCCAAGTAGCTGGGACTATAGGTGCCCGCCACAATGCTTGGCTATTTTTTGGTTGTAGTTGTCATTGCTGTTTCTCAGGCCTGGGCCAGGCTTGAACTTGCTAGCCTCAGTGCATGTGACCGGTGCCCTACTCACTGAGCTACGGGCACTAACCCAACATTTTTTATTTCATTACTCACATTTACTATTTGTGTAAGACATGCACTAAGTCTCAGTATTTTTTCTCCATCTTGTTTTTCTTGATTCATGTGTTTGACTACATTAAATGAGTGAGAAATGACAATATCACAATTAATTCTTTCCCAAAGGAGAATCCATTCAGAAGAGTGTCTCTGCACGTAGATGGTGTAACAGCCCTACATGTGAAGATCACCTCTGAATCCTACTATATGCTCTTAAGTCTATGTCATTAAAGCTTATATGAGTTTTAATTTGAAATACTATACTATATTAGTTTGTTTTGGTGGTGTAATTAAATACCCCACACTGAAATGCTTGAAAAGCAGAAATGTATTGTCTTACAGATCTAGAGGCTGGAAGATCACAGAAGAGCAATACTCTCTCTAAAGGTACTGGGGAAGAATCCATTTCAAGTCTCTCTTTGGCTTTTGGCAGCATAATTCCAATTTTCCCTGTGTGTATCTTTGTGCCCGAATTTCCCCTGTTTATAAGTACAGAAGTCATATTAGATTGACATCCATTCTAATAGCTTTCTCTTCACATAGACTTTATCTTATCATAACTAATTACATTTGCAATGGCCCTATTTCTGTATCAGTTCTCATTCTGAATTTCTGGAGATCAGTACTTCAACATAAGAATTTTTTTGGATACAATTCAACCCATAAGAAATACTGCTTCACTTTATTTGATACGGTTTTGTAACTAATTTCTAATGCATGCGTTATGACACAAACTTCCTCTTGAGGGCCAGAGGAATCTTTGGATTTAGGATAGGTAATTCACTTTTTGCTATGATTTGAATGTTTGTCCCCTCCAAAATTCATGTCGAAATTGAATTGTCATTGGAACAGTACATGCACTTGAAAGGACAAGGATCTACCTTTATAATAAAAACAAAAAAGAAGTGTCAAAGTGAAATGTCAGAGAGATCACTTGCCAAATTTAGTCCTTAAAGAAATCAGACATTTATTTCTTAATAACCTAATGTTATGAGGTGATTAGGTCATGAGTACTGCCCACCACAGGATAATTAATGTCATTTTAAAAGGACCGATTTAGAATTCACTTGTTTTCTTGCTCTCTTGCCTTCTGCCTGCCAAGTAAGGAGAAAATAAGAAAGCCCTTACCAGATGCAGACACTTTGATATTCACCTTCCCAACCTCTAGAACCATGAGTCAATAAATTTCTGTTTGGTGTAAATAACTCAATCTGTGGTATTCTGTTATACCACCTAACGGCAGGAGACAAACTAAACAATTATCTTTCCTATTTGGGGGTTGTTGAAGCTTGCTTATATAATTGATTAAACTGCATGTTTTTATTTTTACAGCATTACCCTTTAAGAGTTAATACATTGTAAAATAATCCTGGGAAAGAACTAATGCTCTAAAATTTATTTAATCACAGTGTCAATTAAAATTGTATTCTATGGATGGTGTTGCTAAGAGTTTGAAAATACTTAGACTATTGAGATTGGCAGGGAGCAGAGACTGAACAGAGAGAAAGGTGTCACCCAGAGGAAATGGTCCAAATATGAAGAATCTCAGACTCTAAACACAAGTTTCTCCCCACAGTGTTGTGAGGTCAGATCAGGATCTGTGTCTGTGCATCTTTTCCAGGCTTTCTCACTACCTGAAAGCTCTTTCCTTAGCTGTCTTTATTCTTTTTATCTTCCTTAACCTTAAGCAAAGTTCAACTAACTCTTAGCCTTCATATATTGTTGCTTTTATGCAGAACATTTTTATGAATCAAAATTCTTGGTCATTGAATAAGAAGTCGATGTGCCTACCTGTCAGTAACCTGTCCTCTCCAAATCAAAGCAAGAATCTGCTGTCCCTTAAAATGTTATTTAAACCCCTGAACTATGGAACTAAGTGAAGAGTCTTATAAGTGCTTCATTTCAGATTGTTTATATCTAATTATAATGAATTCTTATAATCTTTGATTACACGGCAGTTAGTGCATCAATCCCATTTGGAATATTTTCTTTGTTGTAGTGTGTTGTCATGATTTCTGCCACTATTTACACCTTAGGCAAGCTGTACTTCAGTGACTTTGTTATGTTTTTACATACATACTTTTTAGATTTTTCTTATGTTTCATTATAATTCTTTAGTTGCTAGTTTATTTTTGATACCTTACCCTATTTTTCTGATTTTTTTCCTACATTTTTCAGCTAAAATATTTATTTAAATGCAACTCATTCCATACACATCATGAACTAAATTTTAAAAATCTGTGATAAAAACAAAAAATAGAATACTTAGTTTTATTTTAAAATTATTGGGCGGCACCTGTGGCTCTAAGGAGTAGGGTGCTGGCTCCATATGCCTGAGGTGGCGGGTTCAAACCCAGCCCTGGCCAAAAACTGCAAAAAAAATAATAATCATGAAAAACAAAATTATGGTAAGTTTCATAAACATGAATGCATGCTGCTTTTGTTTTATTGGGGGTCTTATTGTCTTTTTCATTTAAAATTGTACGTGACAGTCTCCAGAATTTATGGCACATTGCTGAGATTGTATTGCAGTTGTAAAACAAGAATCCCTATAATGGGCTTGAATTGAGACAAAGGGAAAATTCATTGATTCATATAAAAAATGAGCAATTACATACAATATATATATAAATTATAGATTATACAAGTGAAGGTAGCAGTTTAGGAACAGGGGAAAGGATTTCAAAGGATAAAATTCTGTAGTTATAATTATCTAATGGGAAGCTGGGGGACAAGATACACCAAATGACAATTTTTGAACGTTGGAAAGAGATGAGGATCTTTAAACAGGAGAAAAAAGGTTTAGTATTAAGTTTTAAATTTTTAACCTGGTTATCTGGAAAATTAACGTTTAGCTCTTGTTTCCCAGTCTTCAAGAATGTCCACTAACTTACATCCTCGGGTCAGTGGTATGTGGAAAGAAAGGGATAAGCACAGTATCTAGTGTGTTACAATAAACAGGAAAATTAAAACATGAAGAGAGTGAGCCTGGGGAATTCAGCAGAAGTCGGAATTCAGAAATGCTGGCTGTATGTAAGATGAGAATTCAAGCCAATTCTCATTAAATTTTAAAGGGTGAAATGAATCAAGCAAGCTGAAGTGTCTGGGGAGGCTCCAGGGAGCTGACATCAATGGTCTGTGATGTCTTCCAAGGATGTTTAATTAATTGCTTCTATGTTAAAACTGTCTATTATTCTATATTTTCAAGTTATCCTAATAATTTCAAGCCTCTATAATCTGTGAATGAAATGAAAGAAATTCTATGGAACAGAGACTATTATTTTATATGTTCCAGGCACTGAATTAAGAGCTATATCTGTTTTCCAATGCACTCATCAGAGCCATTCTTATACAATTTTAATAGTGAGAAAAACAACGTCTATGTCAGAGACTAAAAGAAGGGATATTAAATCAGGACTGAGGTGAACTGTAATGTGAACTCAGTTTACTCATAAAATTCTGAGATTATCAGACATTTAAAAATCACCATCACACAGTATTTAAAAATGGGCATAAAAAAGCAATTGGTGAAATCAAAACATTTGTATCTGCATACTATTCTGAAATACAGAATAAAAAGAGGATGAATTCTGAGAAATTCATGCAGGCAATTGTCATCAGCTGTACATCAGAGTGCATTTACAAAACCCTCGACGGTACAGGCCGCTCAACACCGAGGTTACATGTTGCCTTTTCCTCATGTACCTAGACGTTGAAAAGGTACAGCCAAATATGCATACATTTTGGTAACACCACTGTTACGTATATGCGAGGTCCTGTAGTTTGCTGAAATGCCCTTAGGCAACACATGATTATACTTTGATTTATTTTCCTATCATCTGTTTGCCCAGGCCAGGTGACAGACAACCAAGTGCTCAACCCACTCTGCAAATATAAGTCATTTCTTTAGTTTGTTTGTTTATTTCTTCCCTGAAGTACAGTATTTGGAAGAATTCATTGAAGAAACTGAATCTGGAGAATTTTTTATGAGAATGATTTGAATAATAGTCTCAATTTCTTCAATAGATAAAGAACTAGTAATATTTCCTATTACGGCTATCTCTTGTATGTTTCTAGAGATTTGTCCATGCCATCTTGTCAAATGTATTGGCATAAGCTGTTTTTATTTTTTATTTTATTTTATTTTTTTAGAGACAGAGTCTCACTTTATCGCCCTTAGTAGAGTGCCACAGTATCACAGCTTACAGCAACCTCTGATTCCTGGGCTATTCTCTTGCCTCAGCCTCCCGAGTAGCTGGGACTACAGGTCCCCACCACAATGCCTGGCTATTTTTTGTTGCAGTTTGGCTAGGGCTGGGTTTGAACCCACCACCCTTGGCATATTGGGCTGGCGACAGCCCACTGGGCCACAGGTGCTGCCCGGCACAAGTTGTTTTTAATATGCTCTGATTATTGAATTGATGTAGAATCTGTAGTGAGATTCCTTTTTTCATAATTATTATTTATCTATTTTCTTATTTTGATAAATATCCTTTAAGCATTTGATTTTTTCACTTTTAATCATATTTCTGTTTCTTATTTTATTTATTTTTGATCTTTCATTATTAATTTAAGCTATCTACATTTGTTGGGTTTAAATTCCTATTCTCAAAATGAAAGCTTTAAGTCACTTTCATTTAGTCTCACTACTTTTTAATATTTATAACTAATGCCATAAATTTCCCTCTGTATCCCATGTGTTAGTATGTTATATGTTCACTTTCTTCACTTAAATTTTTTCTAACTTTCAAGTTTAGTTCTTTGATTCATAAATTATTTACAAATACTTTAACTTCAAATCAGATGGGAATATGCTAGTTATCTTCTTATTGCATTCTAGCTTAATTCAATTGTATCTTAAATATATGTTGTTAATTTAAATAATTTAAAATTTTAAGGACTTTTTCATTGCTTATAATATAGCAGATTTGATAAATGGTCATTGCACAATTTAAAATAATTTCAATTGTGTCTTTAACATGCACAGTGTCTTATATATATAAATGATGTGCATTTAGTTATTTAATATATGTGTTAATTATTGCCCTTGTTCATTATGATTTATATTATCAATGAATATTTTATTATCCCACTTGCTATTGTGATGAATACAGCAAAGTCTTTTTCTTATGCATTTTTGAATGTTTCTCTTTTGGGTTTTGTCAATTATTGTTTTTTGTAGTTTGAAATAATTTTATTGGATGTATTTTTATTCATGATTATGATACATTTCTTCTCCTTATCCCATTATATTATGATAGGCACCCTTTCTATACTTGTCTTTTTCTCAAAGGCTGTTAATCTCTTCAGTTGTATTCATTTGAAAAAGTTATTCCTGTTCCATTTGATTTTCTAAAGAAGTATCTATCATGTTTGTTACTTTTCCTTCTAAGTTCATCCCTACTAGGAAGTATTTTTACTATTTCACATCTTTTTCCGCCCAAGTTCTAGATTGTATTTGCCAGCTTTTAAAATCGTAACTAAACGTTTTTCTTTCATATGTGTCATCATATTTTAATCACATGTATCTTCAAAATGTTAGTTTATCTTCTTTATGGGTGGATTTTTCAGGAGTTTTAGAATTTTCTCTAAGGATGTGATTCAGTCTCACAGTCTCTTGGCTTATAAATACGCTAAGTGAAATTTGTCAGTGATACCTCTTCCTTTCATTTTTATATGAAGTTCATTTGTCTGAATTGCTAGAAGAAAGAAAAAGTCAGGATCGTTTTTCCGTCGTCAGTAAGGTTAAAAGGAATGGCCTGTTTTTCTCTGAGATGACTTTTGCTCACGGACTTCTATTTTTTCTTTCTTCCATTTCAATTTTCTATGTGTGTCTGAAGTTTGAAATCAATATCTCCTCGTTTTTCTCAGTGTAGGACTTTGTTCTGGAAGACGGGTTCAGTTTCTCAATTTTATTTCAGGCCTGTCGCAGACAAAGAGTGTGAGGCTTGTCATAATCGCCGGGACGTGGGGTCCACACCTCGTGAAATCTCTCCTGTTGAGTGAGGCCAGTAACTGCCAAGTGTATCTAACCAATAAACTCTCTCATAAATGGCGAGCTGTCCCGCATAAAAATATCACACTATTTAGAACTCCATCCTGCTGGCTGACTTGCTTTAGAAATTTCCTGCCCGACTGCACGGAAAGCAAGACACCACCATTCAGGGTCCACAAGACAAGGCACTTAACGCTGGATTCCAGGGGATGGAAAATAAGTCCGGTGCTCAGTTACACATCTCAGCTCCACCGACAGGCTGAGGATTCTAGAAGCGATACTTCAGCAGGAGAGGCTCCTGAGGAGAAAGCCGACTGATTGATACTTTGACCTCAGTCTCCGAAGACCAGAAGCAGAGAACCCAGGAGGGTCACGTCCAGCCTTGGGATAGACAGGAAATGTGACTTGATGAGCCTGTATTCTGTTAAGCCCCTAAGGTTGAAATTTGCTAGGGCAGCAGTAGAAAACTGTGAGCCCTTTCAGATCTTGTTTCAGAACCCTGTGAATTGCCTCTGGAAGTGTAAACCCTTCCAGTTTCACCTTATCTCCAATACTACGGCATTTGCAATCTCTAGGACTCTGGGCTATTTTTCATATTCTTTTGGTTCTCAACTCTGATATTCTTTTCTCTCCTGCTGAAATCCCTTTATGTATCCCTTTAAGCTGTAGGGTATTTTTTTCTGCCTACTGGGTTTGGGGGTTTATATGGGTACCTTTTACCTAAGGTGACCAGATTTCAACATTGGTAAAGTGGGACACCATTGATGGGGGGTGCGGGTGGGGTGTGTGTGTGTGTGTTCTTAGTTAAAAATTTGGTCTAGGCTCAGCACCTGTGGCTCAAGTGGCTAAGGCACCAGCCACATACACCTAAGGTGGTAGGTTCGAATCCAGCCACCTCCAGCCAAACAACCATGATGGCTACAACAAAAAAGAAAGAAAGAAAGAAAGGAAGGAAGGAAAGAAATAAATTTGGTCTATATGGAGCAACAAAAATTTTCATAGAATGCAAAAATAGTATTGTAATATATATATTTTTAATTTCAAC
>CAUYTI010016377.1:0-13367 GCA_963575145.1 Galago senegalensis | reverse complement strand
CTGGACGTAGCTTTCTGAAGCTGTGGTCCTCTCAGAGTCACCCCCACATGTTTTAACATGCTGATCTTGGGGGGGTGGACTGGACGTAGCTTTCTGAAGCTGTGGTCCTCTCAGAGTCACCCCCACATGTTTTAACATGCTGATCTTGGGGGGGTGGACTGGACGTAGCTTTCTGAAGCTGTGGTCCTCTCAGAGTCACCTGTGCACGTTTAACATGCTGATCTTGGGGGGGGGGTGGACTGAACATAGCTTTCTGAAGCTGTGGTCCTCTCAGAGTCACCCCCACGTGTTTTAACATGCTGATCTTGGGGGGGGGTGGACTGAACATAGCTTTCTGAAGCTGTGGTCCTCTCAGAGTCGCCTGTGCACGTTTAACATGCTGATCTTGAGGGGGTGGACTGGACGTAGCTTTCTGAAGCTGTGGTCCTCTCATAGTCACCCCTACACGTTTTAACATGCTGATCTTGGGGGGGGTGGACTGGACGTAGCTTTCTGAAGCTGTGGTCCTCTCAGAGTCACCTGTGCACGTTTAACATGCTGATCTTGGGGGGGTGAAACCATGGATTTTCTGACTCTGCAGGTCTGACAGCTGCTTTGTTACTTTTTAAGTCACACAAATAGACTGAGGACCAAAACATTATTTCCCTAGAAGGAATAAAACATTCCCTTGCACACTCTGCTTCTTAACCTTTAACATAAGTAAGAATAACTGGGAATATTCTCCAGTTGCAGGTTGTAATTCAGCAGCTCTGGGTGGGACCTGAGACGCTGTATTTCTGGAGCTGGACTCAGCCCTTGTGAGCCTTTTGCTTTTAATTTGTCTTTCTCGGCATCGCAGATGGAAGGACCCCAGTGCTGAGACTCATCTGCTCCAGACAGTGCTCACACAGGTGACTTTGCCTCCTCCCCAGAACAAACCTACCTCAGGTCAGCCTTCATTGGAATGAAACGGTCTTTGAGCAGAAGACGGCATTAGAAAAGCTTCCTGTGTTTTCACTGTGATATTCCAAATCCTAAAACCTTTTAGTTGTTAGTTTCCTTATATTTTTAATTCTTAAAATTAATCCAGATGCTTCAAAGTCATAAAATTCTTTGATATAAGATTATTAAAACTTGTATCACTGATGTGTCCCTATATTTAACTTTGTCACTAATGTGGTCTCCTCTATAACTTTCATTCACAGATTACATATTTAAATAATACCTCAACGGAGTAAATTTTCCTTAAACAAAAATCTTCTGATCTATGATGCTGATAACACAAAAAGCACAGCACATACAAAAATCTCACTGAATATATCGGTGTGAAACGGTCCTCGTGATCTAAAAGAAGGCTGCAGAGGGCATTGGCTGGGGACCCAGACTGGTCTGGGTTTGCCTTGTGACTGCAGACGGTCAGCTGCATGACCCTGGGCCCCGTGTGCACCTCTCACAGCCCAGATTTCCACAGCTGCAGTGTCTGCATTTCTCCCTCACAAGTCCATGCTAAGAACTAAATATTGTAAAACTCAGGGGATAGTTGTTCTTAAAGTGAAAGAAATGTAAAAGGAACTTGTTTCATCCCTAGTTCCCTGGCCCTTTGCTTACTTTTCAACAAGGGGAAAAGCTGAGAATTTCTAGCTGGAAAGCTGCAGAAGAGAAAAAGATGACACCGATAGACTGTCCCTCCACCCAAGGCCACAGGGTCCTCCCCACACAGGCCACAGGGTCCTCCCCACACAGGCCACAGAGGCCTCCCCACATAGGCCACGGGGTCCCTCCTCGCACAGGCCATGGGGTCCTCTCCACATAGGCCATGGGGTCCTCCTCACATAGGCCACAGGGTCCTCCCCACACAGGCCACAGGGTCCCTTTCCACACAGGCCACAGAGGCCTCCCCACACAGGCCATGGGGCCTTCCATGACCTGGCCATGGGGTGGGGACCCCATCTTCTATTTTCTGTCTCACTTAATATGATGTCCTTGAACAGAATTGGCTTTTTATCCCAACCTAAAAGCTAAAAATTAAGTATACTTTCTAAAATTGTAGCTACAGTGTAGCAAAACTTAAATATATTTTTTTCTGAGCTTTTCATTTGAACGGTCATATCTTATAGTTATATGTAAATAGTATTCTTGTCCTTGCAAAATTTTGTGTAGAACAATCCAAATTGCAGGATAATTATTACTTTAAGTCATGTATTACTGTGGAAATGTAAGCGTTGTGAAGGGTGAAGAATACATTAAAAAGCAATTGGATTTAATTGCATCCTGGGGACTGTTTTTGTGGGTGCAGCTGTTTTTTTGCATGAAAAAAATAAAAGCCAAAATCTGAGATATCTTTTTCAGTTGCTACTAAAATTGTCAAGTGATTCCATGGCTAGCTTCCAACTATTGAATGCCATTTAAAGATGAAAATGCTTTAAAATATATTTCTCTAAAACACACACGTTTTAGCTAGCAACAATAACACAAAATTTGATTGTTTTTTGTTTGTTTTTCTCTCATCCTTCCCACACTCACTCTCCACATCACTCAGGAGCAGTAATATCAGTGGTATTGCTAAGCAGGGGACACGGAAATCTAAGTGTCTGCAAATAAAGTATATTGAATTTCAGATGTGTGCATAAAAAAAGTTGTCTATAGATGGGTTAATATGGCCTCAAAGAGAAGAATTCCACAGACTTCCTTTGGTAAAATGTAATTAATGTGGCATCTTTCTCCTAAAAGCCTAAGGCATTCTATGATCACCAACTAATTATCAGGAAAAAGAAGAAACTGTTAATATGGCAGAGCAGTGACAGTGTGAGCGTGCACAGCCAAGCAGACTGTCCCGGATGGCCGTAACTAGGGAGCCACTGAGGTGAGAGCAGGTCCTACCTGAGAACTCGGTCGCCAGTCCCAACCCTGACCTGGGCTCCGCCCTGGGCTTCAAACTGTTCATGGGAAAAGAATAAGCCTGATGTACATCAGCTATAAATTATTATAAAATAGTAATATCCCCAATCATATCATCCAATGAATAATAACAATTTTTTAAAAACCTGCCCCAGAATTTATGATTATTTGCAGACTGAGAACAAGCTGCTTCTCATCAACCTGTCCACAAAACAGAAAAAGCAAAGGAACAATTCATTTGGGTGGGTGTTTATTCAGCTTCTCCTTCTGTGAGGTCAGTGCACTGCCATTAGGGATGCATGATTGTCATGACACTAACGGAGGTTTGCAATGGAAGACTGGCATGGCCATCTTCCATGACCTACAGTCCCCTCAGTTTGGCTGAATTTTAAACATCCTTCTTCCTGACTACAAATCCCTGCCCTCCCTTTTGTTGGAGCATTTACTTTAGAGAGTTTATAACTGCAAATTTATTTCTCTGCCCCTTTGAGATCCAGATAGGTCCTCTCCGAGACTCTTGATAGCTTTATAGCCCACGGACATCTTTCCCAAGGACCCAGGAGCCATCTCTTTGAAATGTGAGCATGGAAGAAGATAGTGTCCTATCTTTGAGAAAGTGGGAATCTAACTCCTAACTTAATAAGCACCAATGGCTACATACACCAGGCCCATGCTCACTGGCCAGCCTCTCTGCCAGCCGCCCCAGCAGGTGGAAACCTGCCCAGCTTTTGTCTCACGGAACTGAGCTGACTCTATCACAAGTCTTGAATGTATTCTTTCTTGCCTGTTTAATTCTGTCCAGTGCAATTTTTATTCGACAACGTTCAGCTTCAATAGAAATTGGACAACAGGGGGAGTTATGTATTTTTGGAAGATTGAAAAGTCACATTGCAATAATCTGCTAGTGTTACCATCCTGTTAGAATAGTGCTTACTTTTTACAGACTTTTATGCTCATGTTCACTATCAAGAAAAACTAATTCTTTTCTGAAATTTCTATTTTTAGCACCCAATATTGTTTTTTTAATTTTATTTGTAATTATTATGGATATAAAGTAGTTGTATATCTTTCTAGGATTCTTGCTATTGCTATTTTTGATACAGGCATATGATGTGAAGTAATCAAATCAGGGTAACTGTCCTATCCATCATCACAGGTATTTAACATTTTTGTGTGTGTTTAGAATGTTCCAATTTCACTTTCTGGAGAGAAGTATGAAGAATCCCTAAAGACCTAAAAGTAGACCTTCCGTTTGGCCCTGCAATCCCATTACTAGGTATCTACTCAGAAGAATAAAGTCATTTTACCACAAAGACATTTGCACTAGAATGTTTACTGCAGCTCATTTCATAATTGCCAGGTCGTGGAACCAAATTAAGTGCTCATCAACCCACGGATGGATCAACAAACTCTGGTGTATATATATATATATATACCATGGAATATTACGCAGCTAAAAAAGATGGAGACTTTGCATCTTTTACATTTACCTGAATGGAGGTAAAACACATTCTTCTTAGTTAAGTATCACAAGAATGGAAAAATAAATATCCAGTGTACTCCATACTAATATGAAATCAATATATAAACAATTACATGCTCATAAGAACAATAAAACTCTAATATTCTGGTAGCAATTTATTAGTCATTCTTAGAACCAAGAGTATGATATCCAGACATCCAAAACATATTAAAAAGATCTAGAAACTGGTGTGATCAGCTCATTTTTTATAGTTATTTTTTTCTAATCATCCAGTTCGGGGGGAGAGGCAAGCAGGGGCAGGGGAGGATGATTGGCAGAAGGAGGGAGGGCATGAGGCGGGATCTCACCTACTGAGCTCATTGTGAGGGTGTATAACACGCCCCCTGGGTGAGGGGCTCTTCTACAGATGGAACTTTACCCTGGAAGTGAGAACAAGGTAACCTAAAAATTGTACCCTCATCTTAATTTGAAAAAATAAAAATAATACTCAAAAAAAGAATGTTCCCATTTCACTCTTTTAGCTGTTTTAAAGTATACTTTAACTTATCATTAATTATAGTCACTTTTCTGTGCTATCGAATATTGTCACAAGTGGCCCTGATAATTCTTTGCAGAATAATATTTATGATGTATAAAATGATATGGTAGGGTTGACAGTCAGCCGTATTTCAAAATTGCAAAATTGTCAAAACGATGCACTGTGTTATAGGAGACTGATGCCTTCCACAGAATAGATGAAATACAAAATTCAAATGCTTCCTATTTTTGACAAATATTTCAATAAGAATATAAGATTACATAATTTGAATTTGCTATCCACATGGTGATAGTAATGTAAGGTAATGGGAAGTAGGTGTAATAGTCTTTGTTTCAATGAGTCTTTTGTTTTCAGGTCAATCATGGGACAAATCCACCTGCGGACAGGGGCTAATCTAAGACCAATTTCAATTTATCACAAAGCATAGATAAGGAACTATAATTTTAAATGAAAAGTCGTGACTGCCGGGACTCATTCTAGGCTAAATAAATTACAACTTATACTGCTAGGGTCTGGCAATTTGTAATTTTAACAAGATCTAAATTTTTCTTCTGGACATTGTGACCAATGCCCATATGTATGAGAATCACAGCTTCAAAGTGGAGCAATGGAAACTATCAAGTGAAAGGAATAAGTTTTATTATTTATGTGTAATCTACAGGTGCTTTTCCTCACTAGAAAAAATGAGCTGATCACACCAGTTTCTAGTTCTTTTTAATATGTTTTGGATGTCTGGATATCAGACTCTTAGTTCTAAATTACTACCAAAAGCAGTCAAAATTGGATATAGATTCTTTAATATTTTGGGAGAAAATTACTTGAACAATTGCTGACTTCAAAGACAGAGAGGTGGGAACACATTTATGACATAAGGTACGCTAACAATGGAGCAAATGTGTGCCCAGAACCAAACACAATGTAACATATTCTCTGCAGCTTAGGGCAGAGATTCAGAGGAGTCTCACCGACAACCATTACTCTCCACTGCTGTGAAAGAGACCAAGGCTTAATAACAGAAAATCTCATTATCTTGACTGGTCATAATGGCTGTAAGCTATTATTAATATGATAGTCTATGAGGGTTTGGTGGAAACAGATTTCAGAAGCTGTTATAATTGAATACATATGGTTTCGTGTGCTGGAACAGACAAGTATGCAAAGCAAACTGTACTTTGCAAAATGATAAAAAATATTGAGTGCTATGGGGTACAATGTTAAAACAATTCATCTCATAAGTGGAAGAATGAAACTGGACTTCTATCTCCCACCATATATGAAAATTAACTTGAAACGGGTCAAAGACCTAAATATAAGACACAAACTATAAAACCACTAGAAGAAAATGAATGGGCAGTGCTTCAGGACATGAGTCTGGGAAGGAATTTCATGAATAAGAAAAGCACAGGCAACAAAAGTAAAAACGGACAAAGGGATTATAGCAAACTAAAAAGTCTCAGCACAGCACAAAAGAAAATCCAATTTAAAAATGGACAAAAGATCTGAGTAGACATTTCTCAAAAGAAGACATACAAATGGCTGAAAACATCCTTAGCGTCACCTGTTATCAGGAAAATGCAAACCAAATCACAGTGAAACGTCATCTCACTCCAACTAGAATGGCAGGTACCAAAAAGATGAGAAATAAGGCTGGTGCAGTGGCTCATGCCCACAATCCTAGCACTCTGGGAGGCCGAGGCAGGTGGATTGCCTGAGCTCAAGAGTTGGAGACCAGCCTGAACAAGAGTGAGACCCCGTCTCTAAAAATAGCCGGGCTTTGTGGCAGGCACCTGTAGTCCCAGCTACTTGGGAGGCTCAGGCAAGAGAATTGCTTGAGCCCAGGAGTTTGAAGTTGCTGTGAGTTATGATACCACAGCACTCTACCAAGGGCGACAAAGTGAGACTGTCTCAAAGAAAAAAAAAGATGAAAAATAACAAATGCTGGCAAAGAGACTCTTTCACACTACTGGTTGGCAATGTAAACTAGTCTAGCTGCAGCAAAGAACAGTGAGGAGATTCCTCAGAAGACTGCAAATAGAATTACCATGTGAACAGCGCTGCAGTGATCACAGCAATGGTAATTTAAAATTACCATGGTAATTTAAAAATTCACGAGAGGAGATAGCTTGTGAGAGGCACAATGGAACCAGGCCCCAGAGACCTGGCAATCATATATATTCCTAGGTATATAATCAAGGAAAGGAAGTCAGAATGCCAAGGAGGTGTTGCCGCTGTGATCACTGCAGCGCTGCTCACTACGGCATGATACGGAATCAACCTGTGTGTCTATCCGTGAAGGATGGATGAGGATAATGTACCTTGTCACCATGGAACTCTATTACACCATGAGAAATGCCACATCCTGTTGTTTACAGAAACGCGCTGAGGCTGGAGGACGTTAAGTCAAGTGAAATAATCTGGGAGCAGAGAGGCAAATGTCTTGTGGTCTCACTTATTCCTGAAACTAAAAAGCGAATCTCATGAAACAGTGAAACAGTGTTTACTAGAGGCTGGGAAGGGCGGGGGGCAGAGGGAGGCGGTGGCCATAGGATACAAAATTACAACTCGGTAGAAGGAATAAATTCTAATTTTCTGTAACACTGTAGGCTAGCTATAGTTAACAATAATTTATTATTTACTTTCAAATAGCCAGAAAAGGGAGTTTTGAATGTTCCCAGTATAAGACACGATAAATGTTTCAGGTAATGGACGGGCTAGTTACAGTGATTGATTGCTGTCCATCGTAGGTATCAAAATGTTACTACAAATATGTACAATTTGATGTGTCCACAAATATGTACAATTATGATGTGTCAATTAAGAAAAAAATTAATATTGACAATTTAATGAGAGACACCCACACAGACAGATTTGAGCCAAACAAAAGGAACTAGGAGATACGGTGGTGGGAAAGGAAGGTTCTTCTTATCTTCCTGATGGAGGCTCTGCAGAATTCTGAGAATATTGCAGACATGATGTGCAAGGCAATGGGAATTTGATGAAGGGCTTCAGGTCAGGGAAGATGGGTGGGTGTGACAGAGGAGGAAGATAGCTTTGGCAATAATAGCTAGACGGCTGAAAGGTGCTCAGTCCTGAAAACGGAAAATCAAGGGAAAATGAGGTGCTCGCAGCCAGCCTAGAGATAATCGAGTCGTTTTACTGTGAGAAAGGAATAGAGAGGAAAGAGCAGACGCGGCTGTAGCTAAAAGGTGGAAAGCAGC
Source organism: Galago senegalensis (assembly GCA_963575145.1). Classification (NCBI taxonomy): domain Eukaryota; kingdom Metazoa; phylum Chordata; class Mammalia; order Primates; family Galagidae; genus Galago; species Galago senegalensis. The sequence goes on along the minus strand of CAUYTI010016377.1, from coordinate 5,251 downwards.
TGGAGGCTTCCTTGGGGACGAGAGAGGTAATCAGAAGATATTTCTTGGCTGAACTAATTAGTGCCTGACCGAGTGCAGTAAGTTTAGTTCAGCAAACATTTCGGGCGCACATGTGTCAGCAGCTGAGTTTTGTGCGGGAGACGGGCAGCGACAATGATGTCACAGCCTTTATTTGCCATATCAGAGACACTACATTGCCAACTGCAAGTAGAAATCCCCACTTCAGTTTTCATGAATCGAACTGTGGTTTTACTGTGACTTAATCCTAATGTTATCAGCTGCTTAAAAATGTTTATTGTTGACTGCCAAAAAGAAGGGATTTCCAAGTGCAATTTCAGCCCTTTCGAGCTTGCTAGCAAATCGAATGTCAAACCCGGTGCCATTAGCATTTATGAAGATTCATATGCACAGAAGTGGATTGTTGAGAATCTTTCTATCTCAACCCCTGGAAAATGAGAAAAGTGAGACATTAAACTGAGTCTTGCAGCTCACCTCCTCTGTCATCTCTGACACTCGGTTCTGTACCTTGAGACATTAACGTATAATGTCAGGCAGCATTTGGTTGATGGTTGAAGACAATATCAAGTGATGCTGTTTCTCACACACGAATGTCAGCTGTCAGCACCGAATAACATAATGATAGTTTGCTCCTGGATGTGTATTCCCTACCCACAACTTAAGAACCAAAAAAAAAAAAAAAACGAACGAAAGATTAGTTGCACTAAGTTTCAGCCATTGTTTAAGACCTGCCTACAAAGATGATGCCATCTCCCTAAGAATATTATGAAATGTCTTCATATATAAAATGAGTTATTTGGAAGAAAGTAAATCCCTTCAAAGCATCTAAATTATCTACATAGAAAATAGCTATTTCTGGTTTATAGTATCAGAAAACAAAAATCCCTCTCTCCAATACGGCATCTCCTGCATTCCAATCTGAATAACAGTCCCTTTCAATGAGACTTTATATTGGACCCTGTCAAAATGTAAAGGTCACAGCTTTATTTACTATTAGTAAGCCGCCACTGTCCTGATACGAGTCTAGGGCAATAGAGAAAAATATTAGAAACCACCTTTGCATCAGTTCTAGGATGCACTTCTGAATACGCTGAAATCTCCAAAATCATGCTTTCAAGGGTATTTGGCTTCTTGGCTGTTCACAAAATGCAGACTTACAGATTTGATGAAATTCAGTAAGACTAATAGATATCCAGCAAAACATTCCCAATTTTTCTTGGAATTTGTGACCCAAAGAAGAATTTAATATAGAGTATAAAAAAGACGAAGAAGTTCTTATGAGGAATGAGAAGGTACAGTTATTATCTACAACTGTTAGCCACGCAGTGGGGCCCAGGACCTGTGGAGGGGAGGGTGTGAGCAGGGCAGCCTCGTGGCGCGAGACAGACCTGTCACGTCGTGTGTGTTGTTCAGCACTGTAGCCACCTGATCAGGGTCAAGGTCACTAGTAAGTGAACTTTTTGTTTGACCAGTAACTTCTTTAAAATATCTCTTTCACATTGACTTAGAGGTAAATTTTAATTCCCAAAAGTCAGATATCTTCTCAGGTAATTAAGCAGTTAGTTTCATTTAATGTTTGGTTAAAACAATAAATAAATAATTACCTGACAGTATGAAGGTAGGAACTTTAATTTCTAAGGCCCCTACAAACCGCTGTGTGACCAATCTACTTTAATATGTAGCACAATGAAACGCTACCGTTGCCCAGCACAGAACACTCGCTGCACAATCTCCCACCTGGGGAGATAAAACAGAAGGTGAGAACCACCACGTTGATGCAGAAAGCGTCGGGTGGGATCCAGAAACTCTGTCTCCTGTGTCTCTACCACGGCCTCACACAGCCAATGCTCCCTCTGCTGTAACATGGAATTTATTAAGTTTTCAATCTCTGTGAAATAATATGTAAATAAAATAATCAAAGTGTGCAGAAATTTTTGCTCCTTGGAAGTAAAATTTATTACAATAAAAATAAAAAACTCAGCATGATAACTGTCAAAATATTTGCAAGGGTGGCTAAGAATTTGATTTGTGATTTTCTGAAGTCTCAAGTTATACTCGATAAATCTGTGTTAATAAAGAAATATTTCAGTATTAAAGGTTTAATTTTCTATACATTTCTGGAATAGTGATTTTTATGACACTGCTTTTTCTAAGGAGTGTAGTAAAGCTGCTCACAGACCCATAAAGCAGGTGGCCACCAGGTGCCGTCCCCCCCTGGGTCATGGAGTTGGTACTCAGCAGCTTTGTTGAGGCAGGTGGTCTGTGCATGCAGAGCTCCTAAGCAGGCTTCACTGTATTCCCGTCTCAGGAGAGCCTAGCAGAAAAACACTGGGAAAATATTCAATATGGTTATATTTCAGGGGAGGCGAGGTGGAAAGATTCTTAAACAGAGAATTTAAAAATTCACAAGAGGAGATAGCTTGTGGGAGGCACAACGGAACCGGGCCCCAGAGACCTGGCTGTGGGTCTTGGCTCTGTGACCCCAGCTGAGTCACAAACTCTCTCAGCATCCCCTCTCAATCATCTCAGAACGAATGAGAATCCCAGCAGTTACTTAAATGACACTGTCATGTCCGAGATGTAGAAGGTGAGTTTCACAGTCACTAAGGGACACAGTGACAGTGCCACGGCCAGGGGCACACACAGAGGGGAGGTCAGTCAAGAACGCTTGTCCTGACGTCATTCCACCCACCCTCAGCTGAAAAAGGAACTGGCAAGCTGGATGGTGAGTGTGGGGTGCTGGGTGACCTCCAGCATCCCCTCCAGGTCTATAACTTCATGTTTCCACATTAGAACATACTAAAGGCTTGAGAAGCTTTAAACATTTGCACAGAAAACAGATGATTTTAAGCTGGCTACAGTAACAAAGTGGGCAAGCTGATAAATTAAGAAATGGAAGGGAAGGCACCATGCGTTCTTTGTCACACTTTAACATTTATCCCTGAGTTTTTATGTGCAAGATAATGTTTTTCTTTATTTACTATTTCCATTTGCAAAAGCAACTCTGTTTCAAACTTCCAGGTATCCGTAATAAAGTCACATTAGATTAAGTAATAAAACGCCATTATCAGTGTGACAAGAATCTTCACCACCTGAAGTCATAATGCTGCTCCCCTACCAACAGGAATGTGGTGAGGATTAATGAGATATCTAGAAAGCATTTTATGCACACAGAGAAAAGAGCCTCGTAAATGTAAAGGAGGAATAGCAGCAGTTTATCTCCCTATCAGCGGAAGGAGGCTGTCCAAGCAGATGGACCCACAGTGATGCCCAGAAACTCAGAAAACTCTACGTCCCCTGATAGAGGATGCTTAGGCCAAGGGCTTCAGGGAAGAAAAATTCTCTAAAAGTAGAGTGATTTTATTTTTTAAGTACCTCTTTAGGGTGACCCACTATCCTATTTTACCAGAGGCAGAGCTTTTTGGGGGGATGTGAGACTCATGATAGCAGAAACCGGGACAGTTCCAGGAAAATGAGGACAGTTTTCTTTCAAATATTTTTCTTATAGCACAAGCAACCTCACTTTCTAACTCAAGCTTTGAATTACTTAATTCACCAAGATGATGGTATGTTTTGGGAAAATGTATAAGACGAGGAATTCAGTGTACAAAAAAAAAAAAAGAGCTTAATTCTTATTTCTCAAGATCATTCAACTCGGGAGACGTCCAGGTGAACAAGGGAAAATGTGAGGACATTTCTGTCCAAACTCTGCTGTTTATTTAATTGCCGATTCTGCCCCCGCCCAGCCTCACCCTGGTCTACCTCGTATAAGAAGCTCCTGTTAATCCTCAGCGCAGTTTCCCAAACAGTGCGTCTGGGTGTCGCCCCAGGCCTCTGCCTCTTAAGGGCTGACAACAGAGAGAACTTTCCACATAGTGTGAACACAGATGGCCGATCATTACAGCTCTGCTGTTCTCTCTACGCTGTGGCTGGGCAGACCAGTTTCTAGAATGCATCCTCTTCCATGAGCAGCACTCTCAACAATTTTTGGAAGTAAAAACATGTTCTTTCTTCTTCTTTTTTTTTAATTAATTTTATTTTCAGTTAATACAATTGAAGTTAACAAATACATTTTAATGTGACAAAAGTTATAATTGGTAAGTTTATCACATTCTGAAGGTCTTTAGTATGGCCAAAGACTTAAGATTTGAATTTTACCCATGTTTGAAATGTAAAATGTGCAATTATAAGGTCCATACCACGTATCTTAAATTTTTGAAGTTTTAGCTAAAACATTTGAGTTGTTATAGCAGTGGTTCTCAACCTGTGGGTCACGACCCCTTTATAACAATGAAAATACATCCTGCATATCAGACGTTTACATTACAAAAATAATTTTATGGTTGAGGGTCATCACAATGTGAGGTACTGTATTAAAGGGTCACAGCATTAGGAACCATTAAGAAGGTTGAGAAACACTGCTCTACAGGTAAAAGCAAGAGTTCCTCTACACCTAATAAGATATACTTTGTAATGAGCACAAGAGTGTTTATTTATAGTAGATATTAGCTACAATAAAGAATTCCTCTCAAGAAAGGTCACAACGACAGCTTATGACAAACTGTTTAGTCTTTGCTGAACACAGTTTAGAGTCCAGAGTCTTAAAAAAGTATAACCTAGAATGAGGGCGAGAGACGAGGTCTAGGATGAGAGAGGAGGACTAGGATGAGAGACAAGGAGTAGGATGAGAGGAGGACTAGGATGAGAGACAAGGAGTAGGATGAGAGGAGGACCAGGATGAGACGAGGACTAGGATGAGAGAGGAGGACCAGGATGAGAGGAGGACCAGGATGAGAGAGGAGGACCAGGATGAGAGACAAGGACTAGGATGAGAGGAGGACTAGGATGAGAGACAAGGACTAGGATGAGAGGAGGACTAGGATGAGAGAGGAGGACCAGGATGAGAGACAAGGAGTAGGATGAGAGGAGGACCAGCATGAGAGGAGGACCAGGATGAGAGGAGGACTAGGATGAGAGGAGGACTAGGATGAGAGAGGAGGACCAGGATGAGAGACAAGGACTAGGATGAGAGGAGGACTAGGATGAGAGAGGAGGACCAGGATGAGAGACAAGGAGTAGGATGAGAGGAGGACTACGATGAGAGGAGGACTAGGATGAGAGAGGAGGACAAGGATGAGGGACAAGGAGTAGGATGAGAGGAGGACTAGGATGAGAGACAAGGAGTAGGATGAGAGGAGGACCAGGATGAGACGAGGACTAGGATGAGAGAGGA
>CAUYTI010016376.1:0-20663 GCA_963575145.1 Galago senegalensis | reverse complement strand
GCAAATGACATGAAATTTATGTGAACCAGCTTGATGAAAGTATTTCAGAATGTGTGTGAAAACTCTACACTGTACCCCATGTTTGTATTGATGTATGCAGCTATCATTTAATTAAAAAAATTACAAAAAAAAAAAAAAATGCTGAGAACTGCTTGTAAATTGACACAGTCAAGACAGGACTGTCAGGAATGTCAGCTGAATCTCTGTCCTTCTAAATTCTTTTATTAAGTGTATAGCTTACTCATTGCGGGCTGTAAAAATACCTGACTTCTCATGGATCACTGACAGTTAGTGAAAAAGGCTAGGTAATTCCAGCAGCACATCAAAAACAGTGTGTGCCAATTTAGTTAAAAGAACTGATGCAACTCTTGGTGCCTTTTCAGAGCCACACTTATTATAATGAGTTCTCTAATTAATAGCACCCACTTTGTTATTGGTTGGAGAAAGAGATATATCCTAATACAACTCCTTAGAATTTGGGACACAGATTGTTAGAACCAAGAACATCAATCCTGGACCCTGTGAGTGATGGCAAACCGGCATTCACCTTGATTTTGGATAATTTTATTCCAAATAAAGCTAAAATTAAACATACAAATCTAGTAATAAGTAAAAAATTAATTTAAAATGAAGAGTCCATAATAGAGTTAGAAATTAAACAAATTCAACCCCAAGCCAAAACTATTATGTACATTGCACCTGTCAATGGTGTTCTCCGAGCTGCTGAAGTTAACGTACCCATGTTTGAAAACTGAGACCTTCTTCATTTTCAAGCTGAATACTGTTATCTTACTGGAGCTATGATTTTTGCCAAAGAAGATGAACATTCTTTTTGATCTGATGCAGAAATTTAATGTAACACCTCAAAACTACTGAAGCCATTGATAAGAAAAACAGATGTGAGATGTGTCAGGAAGTCCTTGGTGACTCTGCTTCAGTTGGCCAAGACTCTTGACTATAGGCCAGGTGACAATCTTTCCTTAATGTGGGAAAACACAGAAGTGATAAATTGTCTCCAATGGGGAGGTGTGGAATCTCACTCAAGTCTGGGCTCATTCTAATTCTAAGGTACAGGGTAGCCATGAAGTTTGTATACAATTACAATTTATGTAAAGCAAAGGAAAAAAAATGAAGTAGTCTTTATTCTTTTATCTCCCACTATATGGAGAAAGTGTTTGAATACTTGCCACTTTATACATTTTTTAAAATTTTGGTGGAGAACTGATGTAGATAGTGTTTGAGTACTCCAAATTAGAAAAGAAAACTTACGATTCGGTGTGATCACTTTGAATTATTAAGGATATAAAGAGGGAGAGAGGTAATCTTGAAGAAAGAAGCAGTGTTCTGAGTGTGACCATGTAGCTGACTGCAGGTAGATCTGTTCTGTCCATTCTCTGAAGATGAGGCTGTGCTTGTCAGCGTGGGCTGAGGTCTCTAGTTCTGCTCATGTGGGAGCAATTCAGGAAATGAAACCACATAAGCAGAGGACTGAGAACACTGCATGAATAATATCTGATGTTTAATTAACATTACCTTAAATTAAGAAGGACTGTATGAAAACCCTTGGGACTTATATTTGCCTCTTGGAGTTTGGGGGCTTTTATTCATTCACTGCTTTCCAAAGTTAACTAATTATTAAGTATAGGGCTGGGAAGGAGAAGAGCAATCTCCTCCAATTTTTGGCCAAGAATTTTCCCTAAATGATGTGCAGTAATAAACTGCAGTTGTTTCCATGATGTATGCTCATTCTTTCATTTTCCCTATCCTCCAATTTGCTGAGAACCTACTTAGAAAATCTTCCACATGAATTATCTTATGGTATGTTTTAAAGGCACTTGAGATAATTTACATAAAATATGGTAATATGCATGAGAAAAAAATGAATGATAATTTTTAAAATTTCACATTTTTGGGGGGAAAAGCAAGCAACCTGTAGATATTTTGAAAATAATGAAGAATTGTGCAGTGGAGTGTATCTTAAAATAGCATATCATGTAAATGATACAACAGTTTTACTTGAACCAGCTATAGACAGAATGCAACAATGCATCAAATGGATTGCAAATAAGGAAATGATAAAAAATAAAGACTAAATTCTAAAATAGTCCTTTTTTTCTTAAAAATAAAGATCTCAGAAATCATTCTGAGTGAAAATTGAAAAATACTGCATGTACAGGGAGATTAAAGGTACTTTAGGAATCTGATATTCATATCCTATACTGAGAACAGAAATACCGGATTCAAGGGCACCCAGTAACACATGTCTGCTGTTGTGGCATTATCAGATAGAAGCCTAAGGAAGCAGGGTTACAGTATGGTGTCACTCATCAGGTGCAGGTAAGAGTTTTAAGGCAATCTGACTGCGAAGGCATTAGAAGCTGAAAGTGAGAGGTAGGAGGGACAGACATGTCCCAGATCGGACAGGTTTGTTTCAGCTGGGCCGATCACCCCGAGTAATGACCTGATAGTAATGATTTAGAGGCTGCGCTGTCATCTGGAGCAGAAGCTGGTAGAGAATTGTAGGGGACTTAACCTTCACTTGGTTAAAGAGACACTCCAATAATATGGTGACTGAAGGGTGACTTAATCGCGTTAACGCGATTCTCACCCTATGGAGGGAAGAAAATTTAGTCCATGGACCCCACAGGTGGAAACTTCTTCCTTTTGCTTTTGATACTGCTGGCTCCTGCCTACACAGAGTTACCACTGTCTTCTCAAATTTGTATCTCTAAATCTCTCACTTATTCTTTATCCCTCTTGGAAACCTGCACAGGAAATTGGAAGTGAAATGGGTAACTTCAGAGGCTGTGCAGCCTCAGTGGGCATGCTGGCAGGGTGAAAATGCTTGGAAGTGTCAGGAAAGCTAGAATTCTCCACACTACCCAAAGTGATCCATAGATTCACCTCAATACCTATCAAAGTCCAAATGGCATTTTTCATAGAAATAGGAAAAACAATCCTAAAATTTGTACTGAAACACAAAAGACCCTAAATATCAAAAATAATCTTTTTCTTCTTCTTTTTGTTTTGTTAGACAGATTCATACTTTGTCACCCAGGCTAGAGTGCTGTGGCATCCACCTAGCTCATAACAGCCTCAAACTCCTGAGCTAAAGGGAACTTCCCACTTGGCTACTCAGAGTGCTAGGATTATAAGCATGAGCACCCACACCCAGCAGGAAAACAATCTTGAGAAAGAACAAAGCTAGAGAGAGGTATCATAATTCCTAACTTTAAATTATATTACAAAGCTGTTGTAATCAGAGCAGCATGGTACTGGCATAAAAATAGACTCATAGGTGAATAGAAGAGAGAGCTTAGAAATAAACACACACACACATAGTCAACTAGTCCTTGATAAGGTTGTCAAGAATAAACAATGGAGAAATCATAATATCTTTCATAAATAATATTGGGAAAATTGGATATCCACATCAAAAAGGATAAGATTGGACCCTCATCTTACATCATACACAAAAGTTTAATCAGAATGAATTAAAGCCTAAATTCAAGTTCAGAAAGCATATGACCCTTAAAAAAAATAGAGGAAAATCTCTTTGACATTGGTCTTGGGAATAATTTTTTGGATATGACACCAAAATTACAAACAACAAAAGCAAATATAAATAATACTATATCAACCTAAAACGTTTCAACACAACACAGGAAATAATCAATAAACAAAGACAACTAGTGGAATGTGAGGAAATATTGGCAAACTAGAGATCTGCTAAGGGGTTACAATTCAACATATATGAGGAACTCACAAACTCAAAAAAGCCAAATAACTCGGTTAAAATGATGAAAGAATTTCCATAGACATGTCTCCAAAGAATACAACAGGCCAAAGAATATGAAAAATAGAATACGACAATGTACGTATGTAACATAGTCGATATGCTGTTATGAAGGGAGATATTAGGACAAAAACTGTAGGAAGTATTAGCCATTCCTGGGCCCAGAATTTTGCTGTCTCAGAGGCAGAAGGGGTAGGAGTGAGGGAGGCAGGAGAAGGAGGTACCCTGGGGAAAATGTTAATTGATAAAAGTTCATGTGTGAGTGGACTGCACAGTTCAAACCATATTGTTCAAGGGTCAACTCCAAGTGTGCATGTGCTTTTCATTAATTTTATACATAATGACTAAAACTGATATGCTGATGTGTGTGGAGCTTAATAAACTTTTAAAACATAAAGAAAATACAGAAAATATTATATCAGACAGCTGTATAATCATCACTACAGTTTAGATGATATTAACATTTGTGGGATCAGTCTAAAGCCCCCCTTCCATTATTTTTCACTCTGCATCTCCATGTTGCAATAATCACTATTTGTATTTTTTGATATTATTGTGACACATGTATCTGTATTTTTCTCCATAGACTATTATGGCTACTACATCACATTTGAGATCCTTAGATGTTACATGAAAGATAAAGAATTTGTTTTCTTTTCAATCTTCTTCTGTCTCCAACTCTTTTTTTTTATTCAGTCATTTGTACACAGATCATAAATACATTTATGCCATTATGGGATTCAATGTGTTGATTATTTGTACAAATTGGAGCGCTTACAATGTCTCCAACTTTTCTTTGCTTTGAGTTTTGCTTATGTTGACAGGCACAGTGATAGTTTATTAATTTTAAGTAATATATAATATCTGTCACACAGATAAGCCTTAGCCCATATTCTGTGGTTTGCTTTTTTTGTGATTACAGAGATTGCTGCTGTAAACATCTTTGTGCTCCCATGTGAGTGGGTTTTCTAGGGAACATTCTAGAATTGAGACTGGAGACTCAGTGTTTGTGCCTCTTATCTTTAGCTGTACTAGGTATTTCTAAATTGTTTTCTAAAATAGTTGCAAGAATTTACCTTTTCATCAGCAATGTTTGAGTTTGTCCATTTTCACAGCTCCATCCAAACTATATTTTTAGAGGTAATTAGGTGGCATCTGGTATTTCATTTCCTCCCGCCTGATTTCTTGTGAAGTTGAGTATCTTTATATATTTATAAAATAATTCATGGGCCAAGTAATGTACCCCATTGGAAATTGGAAAACATTAGAACTAGTAACAATTAAAACATCACATAGTAAAATATGTGGGGTAGTGCTAAACTACAAAAAAAGGTTTTTTGCTTTGGCTCTGGGTGAACAAAGTCCTTCTCTGAGTCTTCTATCTACAGGAGCCTGAAGTGTATTTGTGTTTAAAATATTTATTATTTAAATGGTCCAGGAACACTGCAGTGGCCTAAATGGGGGAGACAGGCTGCTCTGGGGAAGATTAGGGTCTGAAACAACATATAAATGCAATTACCCTTATCTTGGACAAGAATAAAATGCGAGATACCCAGGCATCCCCAGAGATACAGCTCCAGCACTTACGGTCGTGGTGTGAACCACCTCTGATTCCATGCCTGGGCTGTCCCTGGTCAGTGGGATGAGAAACAGGCAGTTTCTGGAAGAGGAGGAGCTGTGCACACACAGAAGAAAAGGTGACCACTGGTTATCACATTTTTTATTTGGGCAGCTACATTCAGTCTAGGGTTTAGAAAAATGGAATGCAAGGGATGAAAAAGAATTTTATGCATATAATCATAAGAAATTCCCATCATTATCTTTTTCTGTGCCAGGAAGACTAATCCAAAGGCAGCATCTGCCTCTCTGTCCACAGAAAGGTCCTATCTGTGATGGTTGGTGCTCTCCAAGTTTGCACAGAGGAACCCGGAGGCCTATAGAAAACATAAAAGGAAGGATGTACTCCTGTGATACTGTTCTAACAGAAATTCCCTAGGCCCCAAGACCTCAAGTTTCTGTAAGTTTTGGGCTCCTTTCTAGATTCTGAAAACAGCTAGCCTATCTTCTCCCTGACCTCATAGACTGTTTTCTGCTGAGGTTTACTTCCCTACCTCAGGCTCATTTCAAATCAGAACAAAACTCGTAGAACATTGGTTATAGCCTGCTGCGTCCCTCCAGCTATTATACAATAACTTTGGCTTTTCAAAGCTTTTAAAGTTAGTTGAAAAAGCAAGAAAACAAACTTGAGTGAAACAAAAAGGAGACATAGAATTTTGAATAGTTCTGAGAATGAGAAAGAATAAAATTGATGTCTGAGTTTCAGCTTTAGTGCCAGAGAAGGGCAATTGGTGGTGACATCTGTAGGGGTGGAAAAAGCACAGCAATTGATTACAGAGATCAATAACTGATACTGGAGATGACAATGACAACAATCTTAGTGCCATCTATTATGAGGCAGGCATGGTAATTAGTGCTTTAACACACCATTTCATTCAATCTTCACAATAATCCCAAAATGTAGACATTATTCCTAGATGAGTAAACAGAAGTCTACTAAGGTTAAATAAATTGCTCAACTTCATACAGCTATTTTAACATGGATATGAGAAAAAGGGGTAGTAGCACCACCAATGTCATACATTTGAGTTGATCTTTGGGTTTTAAATTCATTGCAAAAGGAGCTATACCTTATTGCAGGGGTTGGCAAATTATAGCCAGTGGGCAAACTATAGCCTGTTACCTCTTTTTTGTAAATAAAGTTTTGTTGGTACACGAATACACCCATTAATTTGCATATCATCTACAGTTACTTTCCACTATCAAGGTAGAGACTAGTAGTATAAAAGACCATGTGGTCTGAGTAGCCTAAAATATTTGCTATCTAGTTCTTGCTGAAGGAGTTTGTATAACCCTGCCTGGTTGTGCACTTCCTTGAGGGGGTGTCCAACCTTTTTTCTTCTATGCTGTACATTGGAACAATAAGAATAGGTTTGGACCACCCATTAAATACACAAACACTAACAAAAACTGATGAGTGGGAAAAAAGAAAGAAAGAAAAAAAAAAGTCCATCCATAACTTTTGTGATAGCTGAAACCACAGATAAACAAAAAAGTTCTAATTTGACCTGTGGGCCACAGGTTGGGCACACCTAACAGGCCTTTGAGAAACTCTCTTCACTTTGTTCCTTCATGTTGGGTTCTAATATCCATTCTATAGTTGGAAGTTGAGCATTCTTTCTAGATAATTCTAATCCTACAGCCATTTTTAGAACTTGCACAAATGACTCAAGTTTGTCAGCTGTCCTGTTTCAATCTGCTTGGTAAAGCTCCTAATATTCTAATATAGACCCACACTTTTTCCTAAGCCTTCAAGCAGAAGTATATTTTTCCTCTGTGCCTCTTAACATAGGGTTCTTGTGTAATTCTACAACCTCTGAAAGACAAAGGTTTTTAAGAAAATCAAGGTGTCTGTTATTTTGTGCTTTCCTCACATCTCCTGTAGCTCTTCCTTATTTCATTGGGAGGATTATGACCAACTCATGAAATCCTGTTTTTATCACCATATTCCTTCTGCCTTTTAGTATTTTGTGTTTACTGAGTTTCATGTTATACAGTTCTCAATTAGAAAAAATACTCCTCTCAAAGAGGTGTTCACAATATCTCTGTGGAGCTTGACTCACAGCATTATGAAGTTGAGTATTTTAGCCATCTTTCTTGTATTTGGCCTTAGTGTATAGCAGGCTGGCTCACTAATTGTTGTTGAATGAATAAATGTCTGTAAAGCAAAAAGTCAAGTAATGAGACAGTGGAGTTGATTCTTTTTTATGGTTCCACTAATTTTCAAATTTACTGTTCAGCATCTCATTGGATTCTAGGGCCAGTTGAATCTCTAGGCAGAAGAAATACACAAAGTCCTGGTTCTCAAATACAGAAACTCTGCTTTCTTTGTCACATCTCTGACACCAAGTGTCCTTTCCATCTTCTTATTTTGAGACAGTCTCACTCTGTTGGCCAGGCTAGTGTGGTGGCATCAGCCTAGCTAACAGCAATCTCATACTCCTGGGTGCAAGAGATCCTCCTGCCTCAACCTCCCTAGTAGCTCAGATTATAGGCACTTGTCACAATACCTGGCTAGTTTTTCTATTTTTAGTAGAGATAGGGTCTTGCTCTTGCTCAAGCTGGTCTTGAACTCCTGAGCTTGAACAATCCATCCACCTTGGCCACTCAGAGTGCCAGGGTTACAGCCATGAGCCACTGCGTCTGGCACCTTCTCTCCTTAAAAGGACTCTTGTGGTTACACTGGGCCCACTAGTATAATCTCTCCTTTACTTTATTCAATGTGCACAGTCCCTTTTTTTTCTGGAAGGTAACACATTGACAGACTCTAGGGTTGAGGAGTGTATATCTTTAAGGAGTGTTACTGAGCCTGTCATCTTCATCACCTTCCTGCTTATCTTCATCGTTTTTTGGTCTCTTACCTAAGTAATCCAAAGTGTCCCTGAGAACAGACTGCCACAAAAGGAGGCCTCTCTGAATGTCTGCCTGTGCTCACTATGTCTCTCCTTGAGGCCTTCATCCACGTTCTGGGTCTTGACTTATGTCCCTTGCTAAATCTCCTTGTCTCTGCCTGGAATTTTACACATTGCTACTGCTTAGATCTACCTCAAGTGTGCAGTGTCCTGTTTTAGGTTTAGTTTCTACATCTATCTCCATTCTCAACCCTGTTGGGCAGAGGCCTGACAGAAGGTGGACGTAGTCAGGCAGCAGGGATTCATGGACACAGAGGCTACAGAAGCACTTGCCATCATAGTTAGGAACTGGGAGAACAGAAAACTATCAAAATTCTATCTGATGCAGTCCCTGTCTTAACCTCCCTCCTGGTTTTCTCATTGGTAATATCTGGATAACATGACTGCCCCCACTGTTGCTTTGGGTTCCTGGTTTTGTTGTTGTTTGTTTGTTTTTCCTCCACCCATAAAGTAGTCTCCTAGATTCCAAATAAAGCATGATTCCTGAAAGTAGACAACCGTTACTAACATGGCTCAGCCTTAATTTCTCTTACCTCCTTCACCTGCCTCTCTCCAATCAAACCTGGGTTTTGAGAGAAACCAGAGAAATTGTAACAAAGGCTTCCTGTGGTTGTAAAATGACTGTATTAGTTACATTTCTCTTTTCTGTGAATGTTAAAGATAGAAAACAACAGTGAAGAGGAAAAAAACTGAAATGAAACTAAAATCTCAAGTATAGTTCATTTTAGAGAAAATTATCATAGAAATTCTTGACAGAAAGATTAACTAACACTCGTTTTAATCACTAAAAGATAAATAGAACTTTTTACAGCTTGAAAACAAAGACTTGAAAATAATAACTTATCGTGTTTTCAGCTGATTCCTTAGCCAAATGATTCAAAGCCTGACCCATCATTAATTAATATTTTCTTATTAGCCATTGTTTTTTGACTTTATGTCACTATCTAAAAATATTTCAAGATCCTCAAAACTAATTAAACTGAAGAGAGTTTTGTTGAAACAACTGAAGCAAATGACCTGAAGGCATACACCAGGCTCTCTGGAAGAGTGTTTATTCAGAGAAACTTGTGGGAGAGAAGTGGATATTCTGCCATTATTCATTACCATATGCTAGGAGTTGTACAGGAATCTATCAAGGCCAGAAGTCACACTTTGAGAGAGGGACCTGGCCAGAGCTTATAGAGTTTTTAAGCTGCATGAGTGGAGAAGCACCAGCTCCAACCTACCATAATCAGAGCTGGGTCAGGCCTGGTAGTCACAAGCCTGGACTGTTTGCCTTCAACACTTGACTGTAGCAGGAGGTCAGATCTGACATGTCAACTTTCAGTAAATTAGAGAATCAATGAGAAAAAGCTACCTTTACCTGTCAGTCCACTCCATTGATCTTAAGAAGCACATAGTTCAGCCTGCAAAGTTTAGCCCAGGCAGTGGCCAACAAAAGCAGCCTGGCATCACTTTGAGTAAGGCTGGCCTCTAGAGCTGCAGCACGAGGTCACGACAAAGCAAGACTGGGCAGAGTTATGCTAGACAGGGTAAGACCAAAACTCTCTATGTGTAAACTAGGTTCGAGGATTTTGAAATATTTTTAGGTAGTGATAAAAAGTTAAAAGAAAAAAAGGCCAGGAAGAAAATAATAAATGGGTTAAACTTGAATTTTTGGCTCTTGTTATTTGGACCACCTATTGCTAGTCACCAGAGAGCAGCACCTGCAGGGTGGGGTTTCTCCTACTATTTGATGGCTCCTGTTAAGATTCCTCAACTGCCTGAGAAAATCTTACTAGTAGAAATAGAAAGAAGTATGGAAGAAACTTCTGGGATGAATGGCATTTTATCAGTTGGTTGGATAATATCTGACTTCCCAACAGTAAATTTCATTGAGGATCTACTGACTGAGCTATGCAGAGGGTAGCAGAAGACTGGGAACAGCAGGAGGTTACCATTTCTCAGACCTCTTAGAGCAGTGGTTCTCAAACTTCCTAATGCCATGACCCTTTAATACAGTTCTTGTGAGTTGCAACCCACAGATTGAGAAACGCTGTCCTAGAGTCTCCACCCCTGGTAACTAATGCAGGTGCCACCTGACCACTTGGCCATCTTAGTATCTATGATCTTAGTATCTTAGTATCTACACAGTTCTCATCCTGGTCTTCTGGAGCTTATATGCTTATGTGCTCTGTAGGTTTATATGGTTTCCTCGGTGGTCATGGACACTACCTCCCATTCTTCTCAATGTTATTTTTTAACAAAACTGGGTGGGATTTCATCCATCTCATTGCATCTGAGTTTTTATTTGAACACCTCTGGCTGTATAGCCTACAGGAGATGCTTCATCAAGAAGACACACAGGATGGCCCCTTTGATGTTATTTCCTTCCCTTTCCCAGGACACATAGGTTATGACATTTGAAATGCCTCCGTCTTCCCACTCCTTGCCATGTGTAACTTGGCCTATAGTCATTCTGTGTCATCTTGAACTCACCATTCTGTCTCAGGAAGAGTGGGGAAAATGACTTGCTTGGATAAGATCCTCAGATATTTCTCCTGTAAGGAGTTGGTTGGTATAAATTACTTTCCACTCTCTGGGTAACATTTTATCCTCCCTCCCACGTCTCTCATAGTGGGTCCTTGAACAGTAGCTCCTCCTCGGGAGTTTCCTCAAGAGTTGCCTTTCTCTCTGTCAGAGGGGTCCTTCTCACCTCCTTCTCACCCTGGGTGATGCTCTGTAAAGCCACCGACAGTTTACAGCTATGGCGTGGTCAGTATGAGCAAGTGTAGAACTTCATTATTGGCTGGGGCACTGGTGGCATTCATGTGCCTGCTCAACTGTAGAAGTGATGTTCAGCTTAGAAAACTTTTGGATTAAAGCATAAAGCTGTTTGGGACATTCTCTCTTCACTGTCTTTCATTTCATTCATTTTTAGTGAAAGAGATTCAGAAATGACTCTGGTTCTTTGGAAGAGTATTTTAGGTGACTGAAGATGAGTTAATTTGCTTTATTTCATTGTTATTCAATGAAATAACTTTTAATTTAGTTTCTTTTTCCTTCTTTCTCCAACCTTTTCTTTTGGATTGAAAATGAAGCTGATGTCCAGGGAGATAAAATGTCACAGATCACATATCTCATTCGGGATGTAACCCAGACTAGAGCGCAAATCTCTGACATATGGCCTACTATGATTGGAAGGTGACCAGCATGATGACCTTAGAATTCTACCCTTGATTTGGTATAGAGTGGAAAGAGGACCAAAGTGGAGATTAGTATGTCCTTTTCTTATGCTACCTCTGCAAACTAGGAGCCATGCAAATTTGGCAAGTCATTTAACCATTCCAGACTTCAATTTTTTACTAGGATTTTATAAATACATGCACACATACATGTGCACACACACACACCCCTTCCTTATTAAAATATATAAAAATATTTGTGAATTATTCTATATTTCAAACATCAGTTATTATTTGGTGGGGTAATTGAAATCCCAAAGATACTTTTGTTGTCATAATTATAGTTTCAGCATCAATTTTATTTGAAAATATAAATTTAAGAAGCTATCAGAAACTTTATCCAAGGGCTATATAGCAGAGATTCATAGTCATCTCTTCCAAGATTTTTGTTTCTCTTCTCTATAAATTTTCTAATAAGTGCTTTCAAAAGTGCAAATGAACCTCTAATGATTTGCCAAAGGCTTTTATCTTTGTGTATCTCTGGGAAGATGGCAGGTCATTAATAATCTGGGTTTCCTGATTCTTCATGCTAATAAAGCCATAACACATGAGTTTACACCTTTGTGTACAGGAGAAAAAAACCCCAGCTGATAGAAACTCAGGGCTTCTGTGACCTTCAGTGTTACCCCAAGTATAAAAGAAATTCTTTTTGCGAAGATTTGAAAACACATGTGTGGTCATCTAACCACAAGCTTTATGAACTGTGTAGAAGAAATTCCTGAAAGAAATTCTACATAAAGTTCAAAGTAGACTGCCCCTAACTAAAAAGAATTAGTTTCTGCCAGACAACTGGTGAGGTAAACTCAACTCTACATAGTCCTTCCCCAATGCTTGGAGACTTTGCCCAGAAGCTCCAATTAGTGGCTGAGAATCGACTCTGCTCAGCCACTCTATACCTTATCTGCCCTTGAGCATGAAGGAAACCAAACTATTTCTCCCCCAAATTGAGTTTTGTTAAGTTAAAGGTACAGAAAACTCTAGGAACACTCTGCCTCAGCCTCTACTTGCCTGATGGCAGGACATAATCCCTCCTGGGGATACCACTGGGTGATTTGGCCAGAGAAAGCACCAGCAGGCACCAAAAGAATCTGGGAACAGATTTCACTACTGTGTTTCCCTGAAAATAAGACCTACCTCCAAAATAAGCCCTAGCAGGATTTCTATGCATTTGTTAAATATAAACCTTACCCCAATAATAAGACCTACTGATGGGCATTGGTGCAGAGAGGAAGATATCCTCTGAAAATAAGCTCTAGTGTGTCTTCTTGAGAAAAAATAAATATAAGACAGTGTCTTATTTTGGGGGAAACACAGTATCTTCCCACATTTCCCATCTTTAAAAAGGTTGAAACAGCCTCTCTCTTTTGTCTTGTCACTGTATGGGAGTTAGGGCTCTTTGCTAAATGTTATCTAAGCAAGGCCGCTAAGACTACCACCTTGAGAGAGAAGTACTTCTGAACTGTGTGATGACTGCATTCATTAATAAATTTCTGCTCATCTTTCTTTTGTTAATCTGAATTTTGTTTTCAGGCGAGTATCCCAAGTAATAACTTAAGAGGGAAAGAAAAGAAATTTTGTTTTTGTCCCCTACAAGTTTCTGGTCATAGGTGACCCTTTCTCTCTGGAGGGTGGTTTTATTTACACTATAATTGTCTGTTTTCTGGAGTCAACCATTGTCTGTTTTTTTTTTGCAAAAATAAAACCTCAGGGTATTAATATAAGAGGAAAAACACAAGCAAAATGAAGTGACTACAGTTACAACGTCTAAAGTTCAAATATAAGGTAGTCAAATTGTGTATCCAGAAGACTTAGATGTGAAGAAGGAAGAAAAAGAACCTGTGTCGTTTGTGTCCTGGGACATAGGCTGAATCATTTTATATTCCTGGGATGCCACGCACTGCAGGAAAAAGCTGTAACACGTTTGTGGCTGCATCCACTCAAATCCATCTGTGTCACTTCACCTGGCTGTTCTCCATTTCTTTGTTTTCCTCTCACATCGTTTTTGTCTCCTCACAAGTTATTCCTCATGTTTACCATTAACCTGAAGCCAAGAATCCTACTTCTGTGTCTAATTAATCTTAGCAGAAGATGCAAAATCCAATTTTATTGAGGAGAGTAAGGCTGCCCAACACTGACTAATTAAACTTTTTTTCTCTCACCTTCAGAGTTTTTATTCTTACCCACCTACTCCACTAAGACCATTTTGATCATTTTCTTTATTTTTAAAACCTTTTTCTTTTTCAAGTCTAGTCTTCCGTCTATGCTAGATTGCATCCTTTTATAAAAACCTCCTCTGAATTTTGTTTTATAAATTAATTTCCTCCCTTGTTTGCATTTGTAATAATTTCTTTTCAGCTAGACATTTCCTCTTTTTAAAATGGGCATTTTTGACTGTGCTAAACAAATGTAAAAAGAGACAAAGCCATCCTAACAAATGTTGCCTTAAAAAAAATTCCTTGGCCATTGAAAATTATTTACTTTTTTCTTTCCTTTACTCTTAAACTTCACAAAACTAATCTCTAAGTATGTGCCACTTCCACTCTCTCACTGCCTACCTTAGCCTGACCTTCAGCATCTGGATTTTTTTCACCATTTACTTTACTCACACGTGTCAGCTGTGGATCTGACAGTGTGAGATCAAACTCATATTCCAGAATGAAAGAGTCCAATCACACACAAAAGGAATATTATAGCTAGAGTCTAAATTTTGCAAAATTGACATCTTTTCCATCCACAACTCCCTTAATATCTCTGTGAGACACTTACCCCTTGTCTCTATTGCCCTTTTTTCCATGGAGTTACCCATGTTTTGCTGCATTGTAGGCTCTGAAATCTCTCACAGGACCTTGTCCATAATCCCTTTGGCAATCTCAGAACCCGCACTGGCGTGGTAAGTGTTGCCTGGAGTCTTGGGCTTAACTCTCCTCTAAAAGCACAGTCCAGACAAAATGCTTTTCTCAACAGTTAGTGGTAACCTTGACTTGGTTTTCCTTTATTTGTCCTTTGTGTCTTCTCTACATCATGAGCTTTTGTTGACTAACTGTTCTTAACTTTTTCCCTCTTTTGGACTCTGTGACTATGACGTTTGTATTTTTCTGGCTTCTCCATCATTAACTTGACCTCAGCCTCCCCACCTCCCTCAGAGTCTGCCAAGCAGTTGCCTGCTGGGGCCTGATTTTGTTCTCACTGAAAATAAAGACACCCAGAAACACTGGTTGGATTTGTGTATGCTGTGAAGCTTTAAGGAGTGGTTTATTCAGACCTAGAAGGATGCTGACAAACATAAATAGCCATCAAAGTCTATTAGGACGACATCTAAGAAGAATAAAGTTTTAAACATATACTCCAAAGGGCAATTTCACAGGCATGGGTCAGAGTGACCTAGTTTGCCAGCATGTTTATTTGTAGAGAAGACCTGGAGTATTGATTGGCCCAAATATCTGTAGGGAGTAAAGTGTTATGCTATTTGTCATGAGAATCTCAGGTGTCACCAGTGAAAGTGTTCTCAGATCAAGGGAGGTTACGGCCAATTTCATGCTGGACAGATCATACCTAGAATACTGTGCTCTGATCTGGGCACTACATTTCAGGTAAGATGATGAAATGCTAAAGTTACCAGGATGACAAACTAGCTCAAAACCAAGAAAAAAATGGGGGGGGGGAGTCAAAGGCTCTGAGCTTAAAATACAAAACAAATATTGAAGATGTTAGATTCAAGCATCCAAAGCTTTCTGTTTTCTGCCTCATTCTAGAGAGAACAAGGACAGAGAAATGACGTGTACATTTCTAAAGTACTGGCTGAGTACCCACCACATGCCCAGCCTAAGTTAGGCTTGTTTCACATGTACACATATAATTTCATTAAATTGTCACAGCAATTTAATGAGGTAGAGGTCATTATATCTATTTTATAACTGAGAATCCTAATGCATGGAGAACTTTAGAAACTTCTTCAATTTAACATGCACGGTTAGGAAATAGAGTTGTAGAATTTAGATTCTATGGCAAACACCTATGCGTTTCTGGGGCAACAACTCCTATCCCTCCCTAGTCCATGGAGTTTGGGAAGTTCTGGACTGCCCCTCTGAATGGAAGGATGAGTAAGCATGTGGTCCAGTCATGCTCAATCAAAACACAGAGTTTCTGGGCTTCAATGACTCAATTCATGCACTTAGGGTCCATTCTAGAACCTTTTTGTTTTTCAGTGAGATTCTGAAAGATTAACATGTAAGCCACAATCCTTCTGGCTTAGCCTCCTGGTTCAGCTTACCAAGTATCTAGGACTACAGATAATTGCCACCATGAGGCAAAGAAGGATGCTTGACAATGATGCCAACCCAAGGGGAAGCAGAACTTAGAGTATTATGTTGGGCAGCTGAACTGTACTGTCAAATTTAATCTGTGCTACATAAGAATGTTTTCGTTATTATTTAACTTTTGCAAAAGATAAAACAAAGTTATTGACAATAGCAAGTTCACTATGCTATTCCTAGCAGAGCCATAATTCATACCTAGGGTTTTTGTATTTTTGTTTTGTTTTTTATTTTGTGATGGGGGTCTTGCTCTGTCACTAGAACACAGTAGTGCAATCATAGCTCACTGTAACCTCAAATTCCTGGATTCAGACAATCCTTCTGGCTTAGCCTCCTGGCTCAGCTTCCCAAGTATTTAGGACTCCAAGTGCTTGGCACCAGGCCCCCCTATATACCCAGCTTTGTCAAATTTCTAAGGTACTCAATGAATACTGTCCCTGTTTGTTTTTTATGATCTTAAAAATCAAAATAAAACTGAGTGCATGATTATTTGGAAACTATTTACCTCATCGAGTCAGACTCTAAGTATAGAATTTCATGTTTAGGGGTAGGTTAATATGCTTCTAAGTTTAAATAAGCACGTGAAGTTAAGTATCTCTTCTATTAGAATTGTAAGAAGACATTTCGACCAACGTTTTAATTTTGTTATTTTGCTATTTCTCTTTGTCTCTGCTTCTGAGAAAGCCAAAGAAAATCATTTATTATTTCACTGACTCTCACAATGGGATACATAATGATTGCCTTTTTGATTATGATTCATTATTAGTTGTAACGAACACCTAACAATTAACAACAGGTGTTGAACTGTTGCAGATTGCTTGGGAGTGGTGAGTAAGGGTGCTGATTGCTCATAGATGAAATGATCTTTGAGCTTCTTTTCTAAATCATAGATCTTTAGTTAACAGATTCCACGTTGGAAAGAAAAATAAAAAATCCAGCAACACAGAGCACAGGTCCCTATGCTTTGTACAAACCTTGGTTTTATAGATAAAGCTGCAACGCCTGATTAATGATGATGAGCCTGCAGCCTCTAGCAAAAGAGAAAAATATTGGAGGTCTTTATGTAACAAATGTGAAATACCATTGACTCTTTTTTCCACATGACACTGAAATATAAATATTATCACTTAAGTAGCTTGTAATTTGCCACATTTTACCAAGTCTAGATTTGTTCTCTTTTAAAAAGTCAATATTTTAATATTATGTGGTAGTGAATGTCCTTACTGATGGTCATTTCATCCATAAGCCATTATCTTTTCTGGCTTATTCAATATGGCCTTTGAAATTGAATTCATTTTAAAACATCAACACTTATAAGACCTTAAAGATAGCTTGTATTTAAATGTCATGAATGCAAACAGATTTTGTACAACAGTGTTTACAGCAGCACTACTTGAATAGCTAAAAGGTTTACTGATGGATAAATGGGTAAACAAAGTGGGGCCTATAATTAAACAGATACATACCCAAACACTCAGCCTTCAAAGGAATGAACTTTAGATACACACCGAGACATGGATGCACCTTGAAAACATATGCTAAGTGAAATAAACCAAAAAGAAAAGGACAAATATTGTATATTTTCATCTGTATGATGCTATAGTCCAAATGTATCCCTTTTCCCCCAGATTCTTATTTCCAGATACTAATCCCCAAGTCAATGGTAGTAGAAGCTGGGGCCTTTGGGGAGGTGATTAGGTTAGGGGGGTGAAGCTCTCGTGAATGTAGTTAGTGCCCTTATAAAGGAGGCCCAGCAGAGCTCACTTCTTCCTTCCACCATGTGAGGACACAACTGGAAGGTATTTATGAGCTGTGAACCAGGAAATAGGCTTTAATGGGTACCAAATATTGCTTTCCTGACCTCCAGAACAGTGAGAAACACATTTCTGCTATTTATAAGTTACTCTGTTGACAGTATTTTGTTGCAGCAGGTTGAACAGACTAAGACATATGTGCTACCTGCAATAGTCATAGAGACAGAAGGCATAATAGCGGTTATCAGAGATTTTGGGAAGGAATAGGAGAAATTGTCAAATAATGGGTACAGAGCTTTAGTTTGAAATGATCGAAATGTTCTGGAAATGGGTAATGGTAATGATTACACAACAATATAAATATAATTTATGCTACTGAATTGTATACTTACAAATGGGGCAAATGATAAATTCTGTTGTGTATACTTATCACAATAAAAACAGTTGACCACAAATCCACATTTTAAAACTAAAACTATAAGACTTGCGCCAGGTGCAGTGGTTCACAAGTGTAATCCCAGTACTCTGGGAGGCCAAGGCTGGTGGATTGCTTGAGCTCAGGAGGTTGAGACCAGCCTGAGAAACAATGAGACTCTACCCTGTCTCTACTAAAATATAGAAAAAGTAGCCTGGTGCTGTGGCAGGCACCTATAGTCCCAGCTACTCTGGAGGTTGAGGCAAAGGGATATTTTAAGTCTGAGAGCTTGAGGTTGCTGTGAGGTATGACCCCATGGCACCCTACCCAGAGCCACAGAGTGAGACTTTGTCTCAAAAGAAATAAATAAATAAAATAAAAATAAAATTGTAAAACTTCCTAAAGGAAACAAAGGAACCTTGAGTTAGCCAAATATCTGTTGGATATGACACCAAAAGTATAATTTATAAAGAAAAATAATAGAAATTGGAGTTCATCAAGATTAAAAACACGTGCTCTTCAAAAGATAGACTAGAAAAAAATTAACAAGCCATATATCTGATAAAGGGCTTATATCCTGAATCACAGATCCAGAACTCTCAAAACACAATAGTAAGAAAATGAATAACCCAATATTGAGCAAGAAGTTTGTACATTCTCCGAAGATGATATATGAATGGGAAATAAAGCACAAAAATTGGCCTTTATGGAAATGCAAGCTAAAACCACAGTGAAATACCACTGTAGCAATACTTACTAAATTTAAAATTTAATTTTTAAACTGGCTAGTATTTAAAAGGTTGATATACCCAGTGTCAGTAAGAATGTGGAGCAATCAGAACTATCATGCACTGGTTATAAGAATGAAAAATGTCATTAAGAAGGATGGAGACTTTACATCCTTCATGTTCACATGGATGGAACTGGAGAATGTTCTTCTGAGCAAAGTATCATGAGAATGGAGGAAAAAGTACCCAATGTACACACCCCTATTATGAAACTAATTTATACCTTTTATACGAAAGCTATAACAAAATAGCCTAAGAATATGGGGAGGGGGGATGGTGAAGGGAGGGGGGAATGGGTGGAGAGAGGGGGTTTGGAGGGATCACTTCTGAGGTTTATCTTATAGGGGTATAGGTGAATCTTTCTAAGAGTAGAATGTGAATGTTTTAAAGCAATAACTGAGAAAATGACATGAAGGCTGTGTTGACCAGTTTGATGGAAGTATTTCAGAATGCATGTGAAAACCCCACACTGTACCCCAGAAGTGCATTAACGTACATAGTTAGCATTCAATAAAAAAAAAAAGAAAGATGAACAGATTGAGAGATTTTGATCCGTAGATACAGAAATACAAATATATGTAATTCACGTTCAGTTGAGGTGCCTGCTATTTGGCATTCTCTGCATCTTTCCTTATGTAGGAGAGTTTAGTCTATGTTATTCTAACACCCCACCTTACAGAGCCCTGCTAGACATTCCACAGAATTACCTTGACAGAATAGAAGTATATTAACATTCTAATTTGGTTAACCAGGGAAGCCTTCCACTGTTTTTGTTTTATGCTTTCACATTGTAAGGTGTGAAATAGGTTAAATAAATAAACAACTTTATTATGTTTCTGCTTTTTTGTTTGTTTGTTTTTGTTTTGATTTTTTCAGAGAGAATCTTACTCTGTTGCCTGGGGTTGAGTGTTGTGGCATCATCATAGCACTTTGGGGCTCCAGCCATCCTCATGCTTAAGCTTCCTGAGTTGCTAGGGCCACAGGCACCTGCCACAATACCAAGCTTATTTTTCTGTTTAATAGAGATGGGGTCTTGCTCTTGCTCAGGCTGGTCTCTCCAACTCCTGAGCTGAATCAATCCACTCATATCAGCCTCCCAGAATGCTAGAATTATGGGTGCGAGCCACCGCACCCACCCTGAACCACAACTTTAAGAAATTTACATATGCTGAAAAATAAAACATAACCACTAAAGTAGAAGATTTTTAAAATGTGGTTTGAGAAAGCAAACTCCTAGTTTAGTTTGTGCCCATTAATCTCAAGAACATTCACATCAAGATGCTCATCAAACAGTTGGAGATAAAAGATACTCAGGATGCAAACTGGTATGGGCTGAAGACAAAGATCTGTTATTTAGTCACTGAAGCTGCCCTTTACAAATCAATAAAAGGAGGCAAGGCAAGGACTGGGGTAAGGTGCGGAAAGTCTGCACAGGCCCAGACAAAAATAATGATAAAAATCAGCCATGCCACTCTTCCCTTGTCTGCTTGGTAACAATTAGTCACTGTCCCCTTGTTTCCTTCTCTATAATTGCTACTCTGCAGCCACATGGCTGGTGGTCATCAAGGTTCTTAAGCTTCTCTGTAGATAAATTACCCTTGTGAAACATAAGGCTGGTCTCTGTGATATCTTCCAGGCCCAGTGTTCTGGTGGAAAGGATCAATCGCCCATTCAGACAAGTGGCCCATACAGAAGAACTCTTTTTTTTTTTTTTTTTTTTTTGAGACAGAGCCTCAAGCTGTCCCCCTGGGTAGAGTGCCATGGCATTACAGCTCACAGCAACCTCCAACTCCTGGGCTCAAGCGAGTCTCCTGCCTCAGCCTCCCAAGTAGCTGGGACTACAG
>CAUYTI010016373.1:0-44182 GCA_963575145.1 Galago senegalensis | reverse complement strand
TTTTTTTTTTTTTTGAGACAGAGCCTCAAGCTGTCCCCCTGGGTAGAGTGCCATGGCATCACGCTCACAGCAACCTCCAACTCCTGGGCTCAAGCGAGTCTCCTGCCTCAGCCTCCCAAGTAGCTGGGACTACAGGCGCCCTCCACAACGCCTGGCCATTTTTTGGTTGCAGCCATCATTGTTGTTTGGTGGGCCCGGGCTGGGGATTCGAACCTGCCACCTTAGGTGTATGTGCCTACAGGCACCGAGCCCACAATAGCTATGTTATAGCCCATTTTCCTGGCTTACAAAGTCCATACATGTTATTCCCCAATTTGGCCCTTCCTACCTAGAATAGGAATTCTTTGAAAGTAGGTGCGCAGCTCAGCATACAGGTAGCATTGGCAAAGATGTGTCATGTGCACCTGATGGGATTGTGAACAAGTGACCAGAGCTGTGGTTTTGCCAACCATGCCTCACCTGCGTAGCTAGGTGCATAGGGGCACAGGACATGCCCATCCCTGCTGTCTATATGGCAGGAACTCCCATGATAAAGGCCAGAACAAGGTTCGGTGCCTGTGGCTCAAGTGGCTAAGGCGCCAGCCACATACACCTGAGCTGGTGGGTTTGCATCCAGGCCGGCCCAACAAACAACGACAGCTGCAACCAAAAAATGCCGGTCGTTGTGGAGGGCGCCTGTAGTCCCAGCTACTTGGGAGGTAGAGGCAAGAGAATCGCTTGAGCCCAGGAGTTGGAGGTTACTGTGAGCTGTGATGCCCCAGCACTCTACCCAGGGCAACAGCCTGAGGCTCTGTCTCAAGGAAAAAAAAAAGGCCAAAACAGAGTGCCCCGGACAGAGGAGGTAGGGCCAGCGCTGCAGACCTGAGCCCAGGGTGGGGTCCCCATAATAGCAGATAGAATGGGGCATGGCCAACACAGAATTCCTTCCAAACCCATCCAATGATGGTGTTCACCTGTCACAGTGTTCACCCATGATGCCCCATGGTAGGCCTGGCAGACACATGCAAGTGGGTGGCACAACTCAGAATGCCTATTGCAGGCACAGGGCTGGCAATGAGAGAAGCCCCACTGGCTATGAAAGCACCAGTAACATTGGCACCAGCATGTCCTGCTCAGCATATGCACTGCCCATTCACAGGGTCACAGATGGCACTGGGGGTACCCTCAGCATGGCAGCAGCACTCTGTGGCGAGACAAGGTGATCAAACCATGCGGGGAAAGGAGATGGTTGGCCCCTGACCCCATGCCCACTGGCCCTGAACAGTTCAGAAGATTCATTGCTACAGCTGGTGGGCCAGAAGCCATATGTTCCAGGCACATAATGGTTATAGGTACAACCAACATCACAGTGACAGCAGAGGTACTGCCCACCCAGCAGGGCACATTCAGTGCTCAGTGAAGACTGCAGGTAGCACTCACATGCTTGCAGGAGGAATAGCAAGATTAGATACATGAACTTCATGGTGTTCCTGTAACCCTTATCCTTTAGCCCCTTAAGCCAAGGGTACATACTCATGGAGCTCACCCCCAAGGAGGGCCACAGAGGGCAGTGAAGCCCCACTCACTAATACCTGCCACCTTCCTAGCATTGGCCCTCACAGCCCCTTCCCTCCTTTCTTTTTCCTAATCTCTCTCTCTCTCTCTTTTTTTTTTTTTGAGACAGAGCCTCAAGCTATCCCCCTGGGGGGAGTGCCATGGCCTCACAGCTCACAGCAACCTTCAACTCCTGGGCTCAAGCGAGTCTCCTGCCTCAGCCACCCAAGTAGCTGGGACTATAGGCACCCGCCACAGCGCCGGCCATTTTTTGGTTGCAGCCATCATTGTTGTTTGGCGGGCCCGGGCTGGGGATTCGAACCTGCCACCTTAGGTGTATGTGGCTGGTGCCTTAGCCGATTGAGCCACAGGCACTGAGCCTTTTCTTTTTTTTTTTTTTTTTAGACAGAGTATAACTTTTTTGCCCTGGTGTCATAACTCACAGCAACCTCAAACTCTGGGACTCATGTGATTCTCTTGCCTCAGCCTCCTGAGTAGTTGGGACTATAGGCATCTGCCACAATATCCGACTATTTTAGAGATAAGGTCTCGCTCTGGCTCAGACTGGTCTCAAACCTGTGAGCTCAGGCAATCCACCCGCTTCAGCCTCCCAAAGTGTTGGGATTACAGGCATGAGACACCATGCCTGGCCCTTGAATAGGTTTCTTCTCCTTCTCCATTTCAGCAACCTCCATTTGGGCCTCCCCCAAACAGTGCATTCTCCCCGTATCTCTTCCCTGATCAAATACCTTCTATGACTCCCCACTTCCTCTGGGATAAAGGTCAAGCCTCTCTCCTGGCCCACAAAGGTCCTGTGAAGTCTGGCCCTGCCTATTCTTTTTTTTTGCAGTTTTTGCAGTTTTTGCAGTTTTTGGCCGCGGCTGGGTTTGAACCTGCCACCTCCGGCATGGCCAGTGGCCCTACTCCTTTGAGCCACAGGCACTGCCCCAGCCCTGCCTATTCTTACCTTCTACCCTTTGTATGTGCTGTTTTCCCTACCTGGACTCCTCTGCCTACACTTTCTACCTATGTAAATCTTAATCCTCTTGGTAAAAGTAGGCCTTTGTGATCCCATCCCCAGCCCCAACACATCGTCCTGTCCTACTATAATTTATGTCTCTGCCAGATGTGGGATGGAGCCCCTAGTACCTCACCAAATCCAGAAGGATGGAATTCTCCGAGGGTTCCACACCTACTTAGTCTACCACAGCTTCATTGTCATAGACAGTACTGTGTTTCCAGTTCAAAGCAAAAAGGTCTAGATAGAACCACAGTTCTGCAAGAAAGGCAGAGGTACGGTGAGAAGGTCATGATCATGTGGTACTAGGGATGATGCCCCATTTCTATTGTGCAGTTTTTGGTTTTTTGTTTATTTATTTTTAGAGACAGAATTTTATTTTTTGCCCTCCGTAGAGTGCTGTGGCGTCACAGCTCACAGCAACCTCCAGCTCTTGGGCTTAGGCGATTGTCTTGCCTCAGCCTCCTGAGTAGCTGGGACTACACACGCCTGCCACAATGCCCAGCTATTTTTTGTTGCAGTTTGGTGGGTTCGAACCTGCCACCCTTGGTACATGGGACCAGCACCCTATTCACTGAGCCACAGGCACTGCCCTTTTGTGCAGTTTTTGAACCCAACATTTTATCATGAATGGAAAAAAAAAAACACCTTCTTAACGGTGTTTTAAGTGGTGCTCTAGTTTTAAACAAAGTCCCTGTTTTGATTGTCCTATGACACGATGATATTCCATTCTGGAGATTTTCCACTTGGTTGGGGTATTGTTCCAAATGTGTTGGCAGCATAATGGGGTCTTTTTTTTTTGAGACAGAGTTCCCCTCTTTTGCCCTGGACTAGAGTGCCATGGTGTCATAATAGCTCACAGCAACCTCCTGCCTCAGCCTCCTGAATGGCAGGGATTACAGTTGTGCACCACCATGCCCAGTTAAATTTTGTTTTTTGTAGGGATGTGGGTCTCACTCTTTTTTTTTTTTATGGTGACAGTCTCACTTTGTAGTCCTTTGTAGAGTACAGTGTCATCAAAGCTCATAGCAACCTCAAACTCTTGGGTTCAGCTTGGCACCTGTAGCACAGTGGTCTCAGCGCCGGCCACATGCACTAAACCTGGTGGGTTCAAATCCTGCCCAGGCCAGCTAAACCTTGACAACTATACCAAAAAACATATAACTGAGCATTGTGTCAGGCACCTGTAGTCCCAGATACTTGGGAGGCTGAGGCAGGAGAATCACTTAAGCCCAAGAGTTTGAGGTTGCTATGAGCTGTGACGCCATAGCACTCTATGGAGGGCGACATAATGAGACTGTCTCAAAAAAAACAAAAAATAAGAACAAAAACTCTTAGGCTCAAGCGATCCCCTTGCCTCAGCCTCCCAAACTGGGACTACCAGCGCCTGCTACAACACCTGGCTATTTTTAGAGACAGGGTCCAGCTCTGGCTCAGGCTGGTCTTGAACCTGTGAGCTCAGGCAACCCACCTGCCTCAGCCTCTCAGAGTGTTAGGATTACAGGTGTAAGCCACTATGCTCAGCCTAGGGATGTACTCTTGATCAGGCTGGTCTTGAACTCCTTTTTTATTTTTATATAAATACTTTTTTTTTTTTGAGACATAGTGGCATCACAGCTCACAGCAACCTCAGACTCCTGGCTCAAGTGATTCTCTTTCCTCAGCTTCCCAAGTAGCTGGGACTACAGGCACCTGCCACATCACAAAGCTATTTTTAGAGATGGGGGTCTCTCTCTTGCTTAGGCTGGTCTCGAACCTGTGAGTTCAGACAATCTGCCTGCCTTGGCCTCCCAGAGTGCTAGAATTGCAGGTATGAGCTACCATGCCTGGCCTAGGTCTTGCAATCATGAGCTCAAGGGATCCTCCTGCCTGGGCTTCCCAAAATGCTGGGATTACAGATGGGAGTCACCATGCTCAGCTGTATAACGAAGTCATGATATTGGGGGTCACAGGGTTGGGGATCACAGGTTACCTACCTGTATGCATGCATGGGGTACACCGAGCTGAATAATGGGATCTTAATATTGGGAGTCATAGGATTGGGAGTTACAGGTTACTTACCAGAGTGCATGGGGCAAGGCCCCCTAGAACAGCTGCTCTGAGGCCAGGAGATGGACATAGTGGATGCTGTTAGGCAGGATTGAGCATAGACACTGACTAATGCCTGATAGACTTCAGGTTCCTAGGGTTAGGGGTTAGCAGTCACAGAGCTGCCCTACCCACCACCCATTCACATCCACACTCCAGGCACCATGCCACTGACTTGGGTCTCACTGCACAGGACAAAGTCATACTCCAGGGCACAAGGAACCATGGGTACTAGCAGAAAGAGGTCAACCCCATTGACCACATGTGCAAAGTCCAAGCCAGTCCAAAGTACACAGCCAGACCCCTGATGCAAGAAAAAGTGCTTTTCTAGGTCCTGGATGTGAGATACAAATTCCAGATCCAGGCTACTCCAGGACCTAGGACACTAAGGACTTAGGTTCCCATTCCCCCAAGAACGCAAGTATCTACGTCCCTAGTACACTCTTCCTTTCTAAGATCCTAGTAACCTGTGACTCATCTTGTTTCTAAGACTTCTCATCTTGTGCAGCTGGTGGCTGTGATTGTCTCACCAGGCAGGGTGGAGGGCACACAGAGAGTTGTGGTGTCTCCAAAGTCTAGACTGGATCAGGCCAAGGACAGTCCCTGAAGTTTGTGTTACAGTGGAAAAGAATAGGCCAGGGGGCTCCCTGGGAAGAATCAAGTTATCAGTGTCCTTCAATATTCTGGCTTAGTTCTCTCCTACAGTGTCCTAGGAATAATATATCCTCTGTCCAAGACACTAAAACTCTGACATGCTGATACTTGGATTTCCTAATGTTTCCACTCCTGCTCAGCCTCTTCCTCCAAACAGTTCTCTGTAGACCAGCAGTTCTCAACTTGTGGGTCCTGACCGCTTTGTAACAATGAAAATACATAGCGGCATTAGAAAGATTGAGAACCACTGCTCTAGACATTCACTCCCTCCTCTGAGCCCCAACATCTAAGCTTTGATTTCTTCCTGTCTCCGGCCCTCCTCTGACTCACAGCCAGAGGTCAGCTGACTGGAGACGCTGGCCAAGTTTGGCCTTCACTGTGGCCTGGTCAAGGGCAGCACAGAAATATACAGATTAGAGCTTATGGCAGTGGTAGCCATGGAGGTGGGGGCGCATAGACAGAGATTCTCTCCTACAGAATAGCGAGTGAGCAGAGGGGTGAAAGGGGGGCAGGGTGAACTCCTGATTTTTGCCCTTCACTTGACTCTCTTTTTTTTTTTTTTTTTTTTTGAGACGGAGCCTCAAGCTATCCCCCTGGGTAGAGTGCCATGGCATCACGCTCACAGCAACCTCCAACTCCTGGGCTCAAGCGAGTCTCCTGACTCAGCCTCCCAAGTAGCTGGGACTACAGGCGCCTGCCACAACACCTGGCCATTTTTTGGTTGCAGCCATCATTGTTGTTTGGCGGGCCTGGGCTGGGGATTTGAACCTGCCACCTTAGGTGTATGTGGCTGGCGCCTTAGCTGCTTGAGCCACAGGCGCCAAGCCTTCACCTTGACTCTCAGGTCCTCCCAGGTGCTTATTGATGCAGGCACTCCCAAAGTCACAGTCACAGGGGTTACTCTATAGCTGGGGGTAACCTCAGAACTTGGGTTTCAAGAGAGAGTAGTTGGGTGAGGGTGAAAGATCTGGACCGGAAGAGAAGGGTTAGAGGACTGGGAGGTCATATACTGGGACTGTCTGTTGTGGGGAAGGGGTGAGTGTAGGGTTTGAATGCTCTTCTACCTGCACTGATAGGGAATATTCTCTGGTGCACTCCTGCATGACTTAACAGAGGGCAGTAAGAAAGTGAGGATATAGCCAGGGTTAATTAAAAGTTAAACAAAGGTAAGGTGACCAGATTTTAACATTGGTAAAGTGGGACAACATTGATTGGGGGGGGGAGTGTTCTTAATTAAAAATTTGGTCTATGTGAAGCAACAAAAAATTTCATAGAACGCAAAAATAGTATTGTAATATATATACATATATATATATATATATATATTTTTTTTTTTTTTTGCAGACAGAGACTCAAGCTATCCCCTTGGGCAGAGTGCTGTGGCACCACAGCTCACAGCAACCTCCAACTCCTGGGCTCTAGCGAGTCTCCTGCCTCTGCCTCCTAAGTAGCTGGGACCACAGGCGCCCGCCAGAACGCCCTGCTATTTTTTTTGGTTGCAGCTGTCATTGTTGTTTGGCGGCCCAGGTGGATTCGAACCCGCCACCTTAGGTGTATGTGG
The DNA here is from genome assembly GCA_963575145.1 of Galago senegalensis. Lineage (NCBI taxonomy): Eukaryota > Metazoa > Chordata > Mammalia > Primates > Galagidae > Galago > Galago senegalensis. The sequence continues at coordinate 37,328 of CAUYTI010016373.1, read as the reverse complement.
CTGGCGCCTTAGCCACTTGAGCCACAGGCACCGAGCCTTGTAATGTATTTTTTAAAATTTCAGCTCGGTGCCTATGGCTCAAGTGGCTAAGGCGCCAGCCACGTACACCTAAGGTGGCGGGTTCGAATCCCCAGCCCGGACCCGCCAAACAATAATGACGGCTGCAACCAAAAAATAGTGGGGCATTGTGGCGGGCGCCTGTGGTCCCAGCTACTTGGGAGGCAGAGGCAGGAGACTCGCTTGAGCCCAGGAGTTGGAGGTTGCTGTGAGCTGAGATGCTACAGCACTCTACCCAGGGGGACAGCTTGAGGCTCCTGTCTCTAAAAAAAATAAAATAAAATAAAATAAAATTTCGACGTAAGTACAATTTACAATATAATACATTAAAAATTATGTATAGTTTTATTTTATTCTTTGGCATATTTCTCATTTGAGTGAATTTTTTTTAGTAGATTGCTGTCGTTGTTTAAAAGGTCATGAAATTTTTCACAAGAATTTGTTAAATTATATTTCACACATAAAATGGCTTTTAAAGTCTCAACACTTAATTGTGATTTTTCTGATGTCCACACTTTATTTACTGTAGAAAAAACGCATTCAGTCACAGCATTAGTTCCTGGTAAGGACAGTGCATATCCCACAATTTTTAGTGCATCATTGTATGGAACATAGTTTGTTTCAAAATGATGAAATATTTCTAATCATTTGTTCTCTATTGTGATTTTTGCTGATGCCCAAGATTTAAACTTTTCCTTATCAATATATTTTTTTAATAATGATACCTTGTAAGTTGTAAGTGTTACTTTCAAGGCTGGTGCTAGACTTTTTGCCGCCACTATAAAATATAAATAATACAAGTACTGTCTCTTAATTTCATGAAATAAATAAATAAATTACTTACCTAAATTATCTGAATAGTTGATTTGTTGACATCACTTGTTAACTAGCACTAGCACGCGGTACAATGTATATCATATGAGAGACAGTTATAAAATGTTTTCATGGTTGCCAATGCCAAAAAATGCCATTGTTCATTAAGTCCAAACAATGGTGGTCTAATTCTAACAACTGATCAACAATGTGAACTTTGATAAGCAGTTCTTGATAATCAGTTCTCAACAATTATTTGTTATTATTAAAGTTTAACATTATAAAATTAACAAAAATAATATAAAACTCATATCCTGGTGAAATAGCCACATGGCAGCCAAAAACTGTATATTCCCTTCCCGTTCTCCTGCAGTTCCCTAGCTTGTCGTGCATTCCTTCCAAAAATCGGGACTCTTTAAAAATGTGGGATGCAGGACAAATTGTTAAAAATTGGGACTGTCCTGCCAAAAGCGGGACATCTGGTCACCTTAGTAGGGCCTACCCCTGACCTGCGAGTCAGAATCTGCATTTTAGCAGGATTCCCAGGGGATCGTATGTGTGTTAATGTGTGAGAGGCACAGGAGACAGTGCGTTTTATCAGGATGCTACTTTATTAACTACTTTATTTTCCATTATAACTTTGGATGTGAAATCTTCCAAACAGAAAAGTGCTATTCTGGAGCTTTGCCTTCATTCAGTAAATATTTGTTGTGTTAGACTGGGTGTCCAGCTATGTTTGGGGGATGAAAGCTGGTTAAGACACTGCCTTCAGTAAGCTCACCAGGCAGGGGAGCTCAGTCAGGAGGAGATCATGGTGCAGCATGCTGGCCCAGGAATGCAGGTTTGTGTGGGATATTTGCAGGCATCAGGTCACTGCGTAGCATGAGTGGAGTGGGAGGAGGAAGGAGGACCCCAGAAGCCTCCCAAGTCGACTTCTAAAGGATCAGTTGGTGAGCATTGGTTATCTTTTGTTGTATAACAAACTACCACAAAGATGATAGTTTAAAACATCCATTTATTATGACAGGGCAGTTGCTGAGAAGTTCAGGGGTGACTTAAGCAGCTTCTCTACTCAGGGCTGCAGGGCAGGTGGAATTGTTGGCCTGACTTAACTCACTGGCTTCTTCTGAGCGCACATGGTTGTTGGCGGATGCAGTTCCTTGTGGATGTAGGACTGAAGTCCCTGCTTCTCACTGGCTATCCGCTGCATTTCCCACCACTGGTCCTCTCACAGACCTTGTCACAGCCTGCTAGCTCACTCTTCAAGGCCAGAGGAGAGTATCTTGCTCTTGTCAGCTGCTGCAGAATCATATATTGTAATGTAGTCAGGAGAGTCAGGGTCCTGTCCCTTTCGCCATGTGATCCAGACAAAGTCACAGGTTCCATCCCACTTGGGGGAGGGGATTCTAAGGGCAGGACTTATTGGGGCCGTCTAAGAACTCTGCCCAGCATGAGTGTCAGAGAGGAGAGGGGACAACATGACTGAGGTTTGGGTTCAGGAAACTGCATCTTGAATTCAGGGGACCTTTGAACCAGGAATAAGAAGAGCTTTAGAGGACAAAATGATGGCTTTATTTTGAAATGACTGCATGCCAGGAGCTTGCGGGCTGTCCACACGAGGCTGTGCAGTGGGATCTTGGGTCTGCATATTTGAGGCTTGATGGAGGGAGACAGAGATCCACTGGCTGTGTGTCTTTGAGGCTGGGAGTGGACTGGCTGGGCAGAGTGGGCAGAGCGAGACAGACGGGGGACCAGTAGTGATGGTTTGGGAGAGCAATAGTGATGGTTGTGCACAGGAGAGGCGTAAAAGGTGGGCTTGGGATTAGACCCTGCAGCTGTCTGACTCTAAAACTTGCACGTAAACAGGGCTGGCGGAGAGATCAGGGCGAGCAGCCGCGTCACAGGTGACAGGTGAGCACACCGGGAGGAGGGGAGCTGAGTAAGCACAGCTCTTTTCTCTGTCATCAGCTGTGTGACAGATTCTGAGCACCTGACAAGCAAAGGTAGTCGGTGCGCAAAGATTAGACGCTGTATTTCTTGAGACAAAAAACTTTGCATTTTGAGAAACCATAAACAAAGTGAAAAGAGAAATGACAAGCTGAGGAAAAATAAATAATGTCCTATTTTATCCTAGATAAGGACTTATCTTCCTAATTTATCCAGACCAAAATATGAGCAAACATCTGAACAGAAAAAGGGACCAGGGATGTAAAGAGATATTTCACAGGAGATTAGATACAAACGATTTAAATATACAACAGGAGCTTCAACGTTGTAGTAAAGGCCATGCAAATTAAAACTACAGTGAGAGATTGTTTTTTACCCATCCTCTTATCAAAAATTAAAAAATTTGGTAACACACCCTTTTGACCAGGTCAAAGGAAGAGAGGCAGAGATTAAGCTTGTGGCCTGTGACCTGGAGCAGCTCCGGGGCTGGACCTGGCATTCGTAGCCACGTGAGAGTGCCGGGCTGCTTGACTGGCAGGGCTACTTCGAAGGTGTTGATCTGTACACGTCCTCCCCATGTGCTGGTTGACACATGTGCTGATTTTTCACTGCAGCATTGTATGTAGATAAAAACACCCCCAAATAACCCAAGCATTCATACTGTTTTGTAAGTGAGGAACCAGTTGAATAAGTCACGACATGGCCATTAGTTGCCATACTGTGCAGTTATATAAAAAGGAGGAGGATGCTCCCTGTGACCTGATGTGGAGAGGTATTTTGTTCAGTGAAATGGGTAGAAAACAGTATGACGCAGCATTTTGTGCATCAGAATAATGAACCAAGAATATATATTCATGTTTCTCTGTGGTTTATAAAGGAAACTTTGCAAGGATATATTGGAAACGGGTCAGTGATAATTGGATAGGGATATTATGCATTAGCCAGATAGGGGAGGGCAGGTAGGAAAATTTCCACTGTATTATGTGTGTGTGTGTGTGTGTGTGTGTATTCTGTCTTTGTGTGCATAGAGTATGTATCTTAAATCATATGAATTAAAAAATAAAATAAATTGGCCTGTGGCTCAAAGGAGTAGGGCTCTGGCCCCATATACCAGAGGTGGTGGGTTCAAAGCTGGCCCCTGCCAAAAAATGCAAAGAAATTAAATAAATAAATAAATTAGTAAAAATAAAATAAATTATGTTTTAACCTCATTTATTCGGTTACCTCACCAATAAAGAAACCTCAATCACAAATCTGGTGGTGTGTGCATTATTGGTTTATTTGAAAATAATATGATTTATTAGTATACAAATTTTAACTTCGTACCTTGAAGCCATAGAAACTAAAAAAATATAAAATGAAATTAATAGTATTAATCTTAACAGTTAAAACTAGTTTGTTCTCATTAAAATATTAGCATGCATAACTCTTTTTTGAACACTAGGTGTGAAGCTCCGTGATACCATTGTTTGCAGTCGGATTTTGAGGTTTGTTTTTAATGATTGTCACAGTGAGTGTAACCAGTCATGTTGGTTTGTCTGGGACTGAGGGTTTCCCCAGATGTGGGGCTTTCCATTGGTATGACCAGCTTAGCCCCCTGAAACGTGGGAGAGCCAGTCACACTAGTCATAACTTTAAAAGGTACATCCCAAAGATATATAGGAATGAACTGAAGAAGTAGTTGTCAGCTGAGGTTGCTGAATCATGATACTCACTTTTCAGCATCAGCCACCAATTACGCGGAAAGGTTTGTGTAATGCAGCTGCTGAACTTTCATCATCTCAGACAATTAGTTGATATTAGAAACTAATCAAAGGCATTGCACATGTGTGTTTCCAAAAATAAGTTCAAAGACAGTTGAAACCCTCCTTTGGAAGATTTGAATTTGGGGAATGCAGTTTCCCCTTTTTAAGTGTACCTTATTATGAGTTTTTAATAGGTGGCACACTTTGTTCACGGCCACAGAGTTATGCGAATAAGACACATCTTTATCCCCATTTTCATAATGTACTTCCCTACCACATCTGTCCAAAAAGGAAGCTACTTTCTTAGTATTTGTTGAATGGTAAACTTGAGTTTTAGAACAGCAGGAAGGTGTGCCTGGTGGACTCTTTGCACCCTGGGGAGAGGCACGGTCATCCGGCTTGTGGTATGTGCTGACACTGTTCGCCATATTCAATCTGTGTTTTCTTTGCAGGAATCTTTGAAGTTCCTTGTCCATTCTCTGAGAGTCAGTTTGGTTAAAATTAAATAATGTTTAAACTGAGATAATAGTAGGCCCTGATAGGCTGAAAGAAAAAGTGGATGGGGACTTGGCTTTGGTGTGGAAGTAGCATCTTGTCAGCTGCCTCCCATGAAATGGTCTGGCCTAGGGATCCGTCCTCCGGTCAGCCTCAGGATTGACTGTTACTGAAGCTTCCTCTCTCTTATGTTTTAGCCAACAATTCAGAGAGGAATAAAGAATTCCTTTCATGTGGAATGTTTCATAGTGTGTCCCTCCTAGGCACCCACTGGGGAGGTGCTGGGTCCTGTGTCCTGCTCTCCTCAGTTATAGGGGTGCTCATGACTTTGCTTCCTGCACATAGAAACATTAATTTGCAGTGTTTCAAACAACTAGCCAGAACTATGGTCTAATCCAGTGTTTTTCAACCTTTTATAAAAATCCCATGGCACACCTGAACCTATAGTTAAACTTCTCTGGCACACTTAATGATGTTGACCAAAAAACAGAGTGAAAAAAAAAAAGAGTATATTTACTGTGCTTTGAATTTCTTTCAAACATAATTTAATTAATGATCTTTAAATATTTTCACAGTACACCTCTCACGGCACACGGGTTGAAATTCGCTGGTCTAATCCGTGTTTTCTGTATTTCAGGATCAAGCTGAAGAAGAAAAGAAACCCCGGGATGGTGCAACCTCTCTGAGCCACGGTAATTATCCGCACCTCTTATACTTTTAGTGGACAGTGAACAACTTTTAAGTGAATTTTTATTCCACCGATTTAGTTATTTTAGGTTGTTAACTGAAGTATATAGTAGCAGTGTCCAGCATCTAGTCCAGGGGTCCTCAAACTTTTTAAACAGGAGGCCAGTTCACTGTCCCTCAGACAGTTGGAGGGCTGGACTGCGGGCCCCGGGATGAGTCGGCTGCTAAGCAGGACAGGCAGTGGCGGCAAAAACACCCAGCGGGCTGGATAAATGTCCTAGGCGGGATGCGTGTGGCCTGCGGCCATAGTTTGAGATTCTAGTCAGTGTGTTACATAATTCAGTGTGTGGCTTACTCTTCTGAAGACTATGGTGTCACTTCAGACTTTCAAATATACATCGAAAAAGTCTGAAGCTCTTATTGTCTCATTTAGTTGCCTTTTTAAACAGCTTTAAGGAGCAGTTCCTGATCTGCAAACTTTCTCTGTGAGTAAGAAAATAAGGGGATGCTATGTCGTTTATTTATAATTCTTTGCTTAGGCTTTTCCTAGATTTGTTTGATCACCAATGACTGTATTTATGCTCTTCTATTAAAACTATGGGTTAGAGGAGAGTGTACATTTGCTCTAAAATTAATAACCTGCATTATGGTTATTAATATATCAGTAGGTTTTAAATAATAGCCTATTAGTATTCAACTATTTCTCTGGAGCTTTACATTTAAATCAAGAAATGAAGGTGCCACTTCTCTGGAAGACATATTTCACATATTTTGTGATTATTGCCCTGTAAATAGACAGCTGCTATTACATTTTCTGTAAATTGTAGTTTAATATTCAACAGCATTTGTGCCATTCTTGGTGGAAAGGGAGCATATACATTTGATAACGTCCTCGAATTACCTTTGAAAGTACTTGAAGGATTAGTAAGGTTTTTTTTTTTTTTTTGGTTGTTTGGTTTTTGAATGATGAAAACATCTTAAAATACCTTGAAAATGATGAATAAGAATCGGGATTTTTACAGACCATTTTACATTCCCTAACCTTGGGACACAATATCGAAAATTTGTGATCTTCTACCTAAATGATTTTAAAAACAAAAGTTATTTTCTATTTTAAGCAAAACGTGTTGCTTTCAAGCTTTAAATCTCTTTTCTTCTCTCGCTGCCTCCCCAGGCCTGCCGTGTTCTTTGCTGAAAAATCAAAACAGAATGCAGTAGTTTGATAATTATGTAACTGGGTGTTCAGCTCCATTGAAATGCTCTTCAGTTATGTAAGACTAGGATTTTAGAAATAAATTTGGACTGTACCTGGCCCTAACAGCGGGGTTTTATTAAAAAACAAGTCTTTTCTGCTCTGAGAGGAGGTTATGATTTATAATGTTGTCGCTGCTTCCCCGCAGCTATGTTATCACACTAATGTAAATTGTTTTAGCTTCTCTTGTTTTGTGGCTGAAACATTGACTCTAGACAAAGAAAAGCAGGCTTAGGCCAATCGTTTGAAAATGTTCAGGCCCTCAGACTGAGACTCTTTACTAATTTGGGATTTACACTTTATTACGTCCAGTATGTGCTTATCTCAAGCAGCTTTTCGCTTTTCGCTTTGCTGTTTTCTTCCATTGCTGGACTGGTTTTATTTTAATGGTCCAGTCCCAGAAGTTCCACAATGCGGCTTATTCTTCAAATTTATTGTTGTCATTGTTGCTGTTTTCCCCAAATGTAGACTGTAATAAATGTTTTAAAAAAGGGATGATATTTGGTTTGTGTTTATAGAAGGCTTCAAACTGCTATTTGTAATGCAAATTGGATTATTTGAGGGCTTTTTGAGGTAATTTATATTTTTGCTACTTTTGGTGGGATAAAGGAAATAATTCCGTAAATTGCTTATTGCCCTAGCATTATAAAAGGGATTTTTCTCTTATAGTTTGTGGAAATAGTTTAATCTTTTCTTTAGGCTGCTTACAAAAGAGATTTAGTCACTTCAGTAATAACCCCCCACAAAATGTATATGTATACATATATATTTATATATGAACAGATATTTGTATTGAAAAATAAAGTCTTAATTCTTAGTAGTCATTTTATAATAAGTGTGTATTTCTTTGAAAATAGTTAATAAATAATTTGTTGAATGGCCAGTCTGTGCTGCTGCCCTGACCCCACGTTACGGGTATTGAAGCTGAGAGAGGCCAGTTGACCGATTTGAGATTGACTTAACTTGTTAGTGGCGGATCCAGGATTGGAACCCACATCTCCCAATTTCTAAGGCCTATGCTCTTTCTACTTTACCTATATTCTTTCTACATTAACTTCTTCCTTTGTAGCCATTAAGACACAGGTGAGAGAAACCTGGAATCTTGCTTAGAAATGGAATGGGAAAATTTACTGCTAATAATTAAAATATGAATGGGATCTTGGGGAGAAGTAGGGGGCTGGAAGGCTGCTCTTAGGGAAAGAAGTGTACCTGATGGCAGCCAGCCTACCCCTTGCCCTTCTATGAAGGAACATTGTGAAATCACAGAGAAGCAATGTGGGACACTCAGTGTAGAAATAAAGAGGTGCTGAAGGGGCGACATATTGAACAAGATCAAAGCACACATGTGGAAACCAGGGGGGCAGAGCGCTGGGGTGCTGTGCTCACCCTGCTGGCACCATGCCAGGCCCCTCCACTGCCAGACCTCCACCTGGTCCGACTGGGGACCGCCTGGAGTCTGTGTGGAGTCACCACCAGACAGCAGGCATGTCAGGGATCAGGCAGCAGCTAGGGTCATCCTGAGTGCCTGAGTACTCAATGGGCAGCAGGCTGGGGAGGGAGCAGACTAAATGGCAGCTCCCCCAGCTGTACCTGTGACTGGAAGCCAAGTGCCCCTTCCCTGCAGTGCAGCGTTCTGAGCACAGGAGCTGCCTGAAGCACAGTAGGCTCCCACCTGGGTGGGGTCCTGGGTGGGGCAGGGAGAATTCCACCATCCCTGGGCTGCTGGAACTGACCTCCACCTGGCATGGCTTGGCCTCCTGTGGTCCCCAAGCCTGTGGAACAGGCTGGTCCCCAAGCTGCACCGCTATTTGTCTGGTCCCCTCTGTGCCCTCAGGCCCCACCTGCCTTGTGCCTGCTTGGTTCTGACCTTGCCTTCCATGTCAGATCAGCCCCACATGGTCAGCCCCTGCTTTTGTCTCAGAGGCCTTACTCAAAAGCCCTTCTCTGAGGCTTTTATTCTGGGAGCCTGAGGCTCCTCCTTTGTGCCTCCAGAGCTCCCGCCAGCCCTGGGACCAGTGTTGCATCTGGACCCCAAGACCTCGCCCCAGAGCCTCTACCACTGTGCAGGGCATGACCATGACCTAGACAGCATCTCTCAACTGCTGCTCTCCTCTGTGGGGAGACCCTGGCTAGAGCAGTCCCCACATCACTGGCCCCAGCAAAGCTCTTGCCCAGCTCTCAGCTTCAACACACTACAACTATCTGGTTACAGCCCAACACTCAGTTCAAGCAGCCTTCATCACAGACATGAGCACTGGGTGAACAGAACAAGTCAGAACAGCTGCATTAAGGCTTCTAGTGCACATGTCCCTGCTCTGCCAGTCAGCATCCCAGAAAGGGAAAGAGCACCATCCAAGATCTCCCTTTCTTCTAATCGGCCAGAGGAGTTCCCAGCAAAGAGCAGGTGCCCGCAAACCTATTAACCCTAAGTCAAGAGAAGAGGTTTCAGATCAGCATAAATCCATACCATTCCTATAAACAGTAACAGTTAAGCTGGGAGTCAAGTCAAGGACTCAGTACCATTCCAATACCTACAAAGAAAATAAAATACCTAGGAATATACATAACCAAAGAGGTGAAAGGTCTGTACAAGGAGAACTAAGAAACACTGAGCAAGGAAAGTGGGAATGACATAAATACAGAAACGTATTGTGCTCATGGCTCAGTAGAATCAACATTGTTAAAATGCTCAAACTGCCCAAAGTGATTTACAGATTCAATGCAATCCCTATCAAAATACCAAAGAATTCTAGGAAGAATAATTCTATGCTTCATTTGGAGCAAGAAAAGAGCCTGGATAGCCAAAGCAAATAAACAAAGGTGGAGGCATTACATAGCAGACTTTGAACTATACTACAAGGCTATAGTAACCAAAACAGCCTGGTAATGGCACAAAAATACAGCCACAGACCAATGAAACAGAACAGAGAGCCCAGATAGAAAACCATCTACCTAGAGCCAGCTGATCTCCAACAAAGCAGACAACAACATACATCAGGGAAAAGAAGGCCTAGTCAATAAATGGTACTGGGAAATTGGATAGTCACATGTAGAAGAATAAAGGAGGAACACTGTCTGTCTCATAAAAGTAAACTAAAGAGAGATGAAAGACTGAAGTGTAAGGAATGCAAGTGCAAGAATTCTAGGAGAAAATATAGGAAAAAAACTTTTCTAGACTTCATTCTAGGCAAAGAATTTATGATTAAGACCCCAATGGCAATTACAGCAACAACAATAACAACAAAATAAATCAATGGGACTTGAATAAATTCAAAAAACTTCTGCATCATTAAGGAAATAATCAACAGGGCAAACAGACAACCCATAAGATAGGAGAAAATATTTTCAATCTACACATCAAATAAAGGGCTGAGATTTAGAATCTTGTACGAGGAACTCAAACAAATCAGCAAGAAAAAAGTTAACAAACCCACAGCCAATATCATATTGAACGGGAAAAGTTGAAAGCATTCCCACTGGACAAGACGAGGGTGCCCACTCTCACCTCTTCTGTTCCACAGAGTGCTGGAAGTCCTTTCTCACAAAGACTTGGAACAAGACGAGGGTGCTCACTCTCACCTCTTCTGTTCCACATAGTGCCAGAAGTCTTAGCCACAGCAAACAGTCAAGGGAAAGTAAGAAAGGATATCCGAATTGGGAAAGAGGAGATCAAACTATCACTTATCACTGACAATATGATCTTGTATCCAGAAAACAGCAGAGACTCCACTAAGAGACTCCTGTTCTCCAGCTAAGTCTCAGGATATAAAATTAATGTACACAAATCAGTAGCATTTCTATATGCCAATAGAAATGCCAACTCTAACAGTTAAGCTGAGAGTTAAAGCAAACACTCAATACCATATATCAATAATACAGTACTAATACTTGCTTGGTTGAGTGTTGGGGCTATGAAGACTTTATAAACCTAAAAAGATATATAAAAAAATTGTAAAGTAAAATAAGATATATACATATCCAAAGTAAACTCTGTACACTAAAGAACACAAAAATGAACAAAATTAAAAAAGAAATAACTAGCAAATATTTTCTAAAGCTACAGCTAACAAAATTCCTTAATAGATAAAGGAATTAGGAAAACTAATCAGATGCACTAAGCTAAGTCCAAAAATAGGTAAAAGGGCATGAACCAGGTAATTAAAAGAAGAAGAAATCAAAGTGATAAACATAAATATATTAAAAATATTCGTCCTCACCAGGATGCAAACATCTACAATTTAAAAACTGATGGCATTTTTTAAGTTTACCAAATTAGCCACAATTTTAATTTTTAAAGAACTGCTAATACCACTTGCTGGTGGGAGGGGGAAGACTGGCTGCCTGTGAACAGCTACCAGGAGTAGAATTTGGTTTTGTTGTTTTGGGTGACATATTGGTATTTATCAAAAGTGTTTAGAAAAACTTCAACTCTAATTTTTAAAATTTCTTTTAATGACAGTGTGTGCATTTGATTTATGCATGTGATAGTCATTGTGGCACTATTTGTAAGTAGGAAAACGTTGGAAATAATCTACATTTTTAATAAATTAAGAATAAGCAAAATATTGCAGCATAATTGTATGTACATGATTATGTAGTCACTTAAATGCTTTTGAAGACATTTAAATTACTCGTAGACATTAAACCTGAGCTTCTGTCCCCAGTGCCCTTTCTGCCATTTGCAGCACCATCACCATGCTGTGGGCCAGCCAGAGTCTTGGCCACGTTCTTCCTCCTCCCTCTCATTGCCCTGCTCTCTGCCAGACAATCGTCACTCTTCCTCCACTCATCCTTCCTGATATGTCTCAAACAGTGTCTTCCCAGCTTAGAAGACGCCATGGTCGCTTCTCAGTCTTTTTGTCCCAGCGCTTCCCCAACTAAAATTTATCTGAGATTCCGTCAGTAGAGTGCTGCATATCCTTTCTCCAGAATGGTGATTTTCAACCTTTATTTATTTATTTATTTTTAATCTCATGGCACACTTGAGCCTATAGGTAAACTTCCATGGCACATGTAAATTATGTCGACCAAAAAAAGAAGTAATGAAAAGAATATACTTACTGTGCTTTGAACGCCTTTTGAAAATCATTTAATTAATGTCTTTTAAAAATTTTCATGGCACACCAGTCAAAAATAACTGCTCTAGGATATCATTAGAAACCTCACACCATGTAGCACTTGCCGGTGCCCAGACCCTCTCCCGCTCGGCTCCAGCTGTACAGAACACGCAGAACTTCTGTCCTACCTTCTGAAGAAGTGCTTTCTCGCTTGGAGGGTCTTTCTCCTGGCTGTCTCCTTCAAAACCTCATTATCTTCTCTACTTTTCTTATTTGGTATGTTTCTTCCTATTCTATTTTTTTCCATCATGTTCTAGGGCATTTTTTTAAAGTCAGTTACATAACATGCTACATCTCCCACCTAAGTTTGCCATCATTTATAAAGGTATAAAATCAGGTCCAGTCAGCCCAGGAGGGAGCTCTTGCTTCTCATTCCAAAGTGCTAATTTACTAGAGCTCTGCAGTATTAACTAGCTGAATGGTCTGAAGAAGAATTAAAACAGCTTCCAAAAGTGCTTCCCTTACTTTCAGGGAGTAGGGGTGGTGCTGGGGGATACGGCTCATTAAGTGACTCTGTAAGCTCCGAAGATGGCCCCTTGCCTACCGTCTGGTCTTTTGCTAGTTTACTTCCTTAGTAAAATAATTACATACTAGCGGAACTAACGTCTGCATTTCCTAAACTTGGTGAGGGTTCTGTTCATTTCCAGTGAGAATTCCTTACTTGAAAATGTATATCAATACCAGAATGGGGAAAACCAAGTCAATTTTAGGTACTTTATTCAATTGTTATTAATATAATTGGCATATACTATCATTAAGTGAACAGTTAAATATTGAGGCATGCGGCTAGCTTGAACCAAAAGAACTTCATTTTCACTGAACTATGAAACTCATTGGAAGATAAACATGATACTTCTTTCTAAATGAGGAGGAACTTCCTGCAGGGCCCTTCAGTAAAGGAAGCATCCACAGGCACTCTAATGAAAATATTGCTCTCTAGTATTTTTCAGTATATAATTTCAAATGATTCATTTGTTCTTAATACCGGTTTATAAAGGAGCTAATCTTTCAACTTGAGTGATTAAGTTGCCAGGCCTCTCCTGTGGTATCTGTCCCTCTTGGGTGAATTGATGGTGCTCTGAGTGGAGATGCTTATGGTGGAAAGGAGCATATCTATTTTCTTCCTAGAGCCAGTCAGTAGATGATGTCAAGGAATAACAGAAAGTGCAAAGATAGGGCAAGGGCCTGGATTCATAACGCTGCTTAAGGGGACAGAGTCTGACTATGTTGCTCTGGGTAGAGTGGTGTGGCATCATAGCTCACAGCAACCTCAAACTCTTGGGCTCAAGTGATCCTCCTGCTTCAGCCTCCTGAATGGTTGGGATGACGTGCAGGCCGTGACACCCAGCCAGTTTTTCTATTTTTAGTAGAGATGGTGTCTCATTCTTGCTCAGGCTGGTCTTGAACTCATGAGCTCAAGCAATCCACCCACCTCAGCCTCCCAGAGTATGAAGACAGCTTTTATGGGACAAGTAGAATTCTTTAATGTATGAAAGCAAACACTGTATTAAATGCTTTCCCTTGTTGAAGAATTTCCTGTGAAGCCTTTAGATTATTTATGTCTTCAAGCATCCTACAGAGGGGATCCCCCCCCCCAGAAGGCAGTACTAAATTTCTCCTATATCTGTGACTAGAGGTCTCTGGTGGCTAATGAAAGTATTGAACTGTGGAAAGAGGACTGAGGTCCCTGATTTTTAGATTGACTTAGCCAATGTGAATGTTACGTGGCTGCACTCAGATCTGGTGGAGACATCTGGGAAGCCTTCCAGCCCTCTGGGCAGTGGGCTTACACAGGGAGGGCCTGCCCTCTGGGCAGTGGGCTACACGGGGAGGGCCTGCTTGCGGTAGGACACCACCTCCTGCCTACCAGCACCTCCATCTTCTCTCCTGGAGGTTTTGTCCATTTTCTTTCTAAAACCTGTTTCATTTTGAGTTTAAAGCAAATTATTCTTTCGACTAAAGCATATTTGATTTTTGTTCAACATAATTACCTTTTGCTACTGAGATTAAAGCTGCTACTACGGGGACCTTTTAATGTTCTCTCAAACCTAAACTGTTGTATGTGAAAGACTTGGACTGTGGGCTTCTTTGCTGACATGCCTGTTTTAAATGACTGCTTCATCTCCCTATGCTCTCTTAGCATGAGAGAGTGATCTTTTCTTCTTTCTTAACTTGTATTTTTAAAAAAGAAACTATATTAAATGTATATGAAGTTGAAAATACGTACAGAATTTTTTTTTCTGAATTAGAGAGTAAGTTGCCAACCTGATACTTCATCTTCCCCAGTACGTTGTTCTTATTATGTATTTTGTACAAGCCAGGACAAGCTGTGCCCAACCACAAGACAACCAGCCTTTCCAAGCAGGCAGTTCGCATCGATCCATTCCTATCACCCAAACTTCCGACCTCATTCAGCTTTCACCAGGGATGCCAAGAGTGTGCTTCATGGTAAAAAATAAACAGCCTCCTCCTCAAAACAAAACAAAACAAACAAACAAACAAAAACAAGGATCAGATCATGTGCTATGAATCATGTGTAATGTTGAGTTCTCATGTCTGTCCAGTTCTCTAAACCTGGAACAGTTCCTCAGCCTTTCCTGAACATCATGACCTTGACATTCTTGAAGGTTGCAGGCCAGTTGTTTTGTACAATATCCCTCAGTTTAGATTGTCTGATATTTAGTTTCCAGGCTTGTGTCCTTGGGGAAATACCACAGAAGTAATGCTTTCTCCCTCCTCATCATATTCCATCACATGGCTCATGAGTTTGATCTGTCAAGATTTATTTTTAGAGACAGAGTCTCACTTTATTGCCCTTGGTAGAGTGCTGTGGCATCACAGCTCACAGCAACCTCCAACTCCTGGGCTTAGGCAATTCTCTTGCCTCAGCCTCCTGAGTAGCTGGGACTAGAGTTGCCCGCCACAATGCCTGGCTATTTTTCTATTGCAGTTTGGCTGGGGCTGGGTTTGAACCCACTACCCTCGGTGTATGGGGCCAGTGTCCTACCAGCTGAGCCACAGGCACTGCCCCTGATCTGTCATGATTTTGATGGTAACTTCAATCCCTTGACTAATGTGGCATCTGTCAGGTTTTTCCATTATAAAGTTATAAATTTTCCTTTGGAATAAATAAGTGTCTTACAAGGAGGTAATTTAAAACTATAAATATCCTATTTTTAAAAACAAACTATCTATTTATTTATGGACTCATGGCTTCTCATTTTATTCAGTGAACTTTAATCTGTTCCATTATTTTGATGCTTAGATTGTAGTTTTGGAACCCTTTCAGGCCGGTTCTGGGGTCCTTTTGATATATTTCTATTATTATCTGAGCACTGCCACAGTGTCTGGTATGAGATGTTTTAAGGTTCCTCTTGTACTCTGCCTGCCCCAGACCTGCATTGGTCACTTCTCCGAGGAGCTCTGCTGCTGTGTACAGTGTCACTGCTCCCAGTCCCCGTCGCTGGAAAGAGCTAAGTGATGTCTGTCTTATAAACGCACATATACATATGCCAGAGTGAAATAAATATAGACACGGATCTCTAAATTTTAACTTTTTTTTTTTTTTTTTCAGTTTTTGGCCAGGGCCAGGTTTGAACCCACCACCTCTGATATATGGGGCCAGCGCCCTAGTCCTTTGAGCCACAGGGCGCAGCCCTGGACCTCTAAATTTTAAATTTACTTGAGCTGTCTACAATGTGAATTGCTGCTCCAATTGCCGTTTGGAGCATACAAACAGACGGGCTGGTTGTCTATATGTCTGAAGAACATAGAAGTTTTGTAGAAAGAAGAAATGTTATCTGTCCTCTGGAAAGAAA
The DNA here is from genome assembly GCA_963575145.1 of Galago senegalensis. Classification (NCBI taxonomy): domain Eukaryota; kingdom Metazoa; phylum Chordata; class Mammalia; order Primates; family Galagidae; genus Galago; species Galago senegalensis. The sequence continues at coordinate 21,397 of CAUYTI010016373.1, read as the reverse complement.
GTTCATTGGCTGTAGTGAAGTTTTGGGGAGCTGGCAAACTCTGATTGATGAATGACCATGGTGGATAAAACTCCTGAGTCTTAGAGTCCTGGCAGGTTGTTTTAATAGCTGCTAGATAAAACTGGTTTCAGGTTACAACAAGCAGCAGCTAGGCTTGCAGGGTGTAAGTTCTTCCCTCCCACCTCCCCACCCACATTTCCCAATTCTGGTTTAATTGGTTATGACAAGAGGGACCCAGTTCATATGATCAACTTTCACATTTCCCCCTTTTCATCAAGGTTTTTCTCTGAAAGTCAATCATGTTGATGTTTTCTCAAGGTACAGGACCTTTCCTGCTTGTCTCTGTCCCACATTGAGGGTGGAGCGGAAGGTGTCAGGGCCTCGAGTTCACAAGGAAAATTTTTTCTCAGGACAGATGAGTTTGGAATCTGTCTGGATCTGTCTCAGGGCAGATGTGTTTGGAATCTGGTTCTGTCTTAGGGCAGATCTGTTTGGAATCTGTTTGGATCTGTCTCAGGGCAGATCTGTTTGGAATCTGTTTGGATCTGCTTGTCTGTCTTACCAGTTCCACAGTGTTAAGCATCACTCCAGGTGTTGAGTTAACATTGTCCTATTAGGAGAGTTGGCTTTACAATGATTAGATAGGCAAAAAGAACAACATTTAAAAATCATAATGCAGAAAGTAATTGACAACAATATAACAAATTCGGTTTGAGTAATAATTCTAAATAATGAACCTAATTTTGAAGGCAACCAAATAAATCAAAAGACCATGGGAGAAACTTGGTGAGACTTATTGTGGCCATTGAGTAGCATTTTAGGACTAGGTTGAGTTAAAACACAATTGCAGTTCTACCAAAGGGATCATCAGTACACTTTGAATAAAAAGTTGTGTTAGGGATATTGTCAAAGTTGCTCATCAGGTGGACTGACAAGATTTCTTGGTTTGGTCAAGTTACCTATACTTGAAAAAAAATTTTTTTAAGCACCCTATCTCCTTTATTAGGAACTTCTGGAGGTTTCCTACTCTAGGGCCCCAGAAGCCCTTGAAATTTTAATAACAGTGTTATTTTTGTCAAGTCAGAAAGGCATCAGTTAAGAGGGGTAAAACGTTTCATGATGATATGGAGTCTTGTTACAACATCTTGGGAACAGCTGTCTACAATGTGAAAAGCACCAACTTTGGTTCCCGTTATGCCATCAGATGGTTTGGTGAATACTCCCTTTGGCCTGAACATCAGGTATGAGACTTGTTCCTTAAAATTTACGTAGGTTAGCTTTTAGGGCTCAGGACAGAGCAGTTCCTGTTTTAAAATTTTTATGGAAGAAAGTCAGATAGAAGAATTTAGGATCTAAACAAGAACTCAAGAACAATGTATGGTGCTGTGGTCTAGTAACAGGTATATCACAGCTTTTCTTTAAAACATAACTTTTAGAATTCTAGAACCCCTTAGAATTGATCACATAGGACCCTTGGATTTATAAGCCTCTTGAGGCTAGGAAGCCAATCCCAGGCAGACTTTAGATTTTACTTACAGTCTTAAGTTTCTGGGCCTGCCAGGAAGCAGCAGTTTTTATTTACTTGCTGTAAGGATGGGAACCCTTGAAGGCAGGTATATTATGCATATTTTCAAAAATGACATTTCAGTCAAAGCCTTAGCGATGTAACTGATGTTTTCAACTGTATTATGCTACAGAGAGAGAAAAGATTTTTCTTGGACCTATGCAAATAACCATACTGTTGTGTGAATGCTTAGTTTTTGAATTCTGTAAGAATCAAAGAGGGGGAAAAAAACTCCAGATGCTTTTATCTTTGTTTACAAAAGTAGACATAATCAAATTTCCATAAATTAGGCAATCACATTTTCTTGAATCCAGACAACAAAAGATTTGAAACATTTGAGTAAAGGAACAACATTTCAAATAAAAGTGATAAAAACATTATATTTATCAGTTATTCAATCTCATGTAATTGACTTGTTCTGCTTGATTTCAGTAGTAGTTTTAGGAATTCTTTATTTCCTTATGAGAGATCTGGAAAATTTTATTTGAACTTAGTTATCAAAAACTTGTATTTAAGAGTACTTGTTAGTGTCTTTTGCGTAAATCTGATTGTAAATGTTTTTAGAGAAGAATTCAAAACAGTAACCGTGGGTGACAGAGAATGGGCAGCTATGCTTAAACATAATCTCCGCTGAAAGTTTAAAACTGACAAAGGAGATTTAGTTATTTTAAGACAACCAGAATTATGACTGATGGCATATTAGATTTATATAACTTTTGAAACATTCATAGCAGCAGCATACTCTACTCACAAATTCAAGCAAAGGAAGATCAAGTATCACGTATCATCTGGTGCTGCTTTCTAGTTTACTAAATAAGTCTTATTATTTACTATCTGTGAAAGATGAGTGATATATCTTTTGATGCTTCCTAGAGGCCCAGCTAGAAACTCCCAAAATTAATTTTAGGTCAAAGAGAGTTAAATTAGAATTTAATTTGGGATAAGTTTGTCAAAGATATGAAAAGACTCAAACATTTGATCAAAACAGATGATCATAAGTGACAGATGAGATCCGTCCTCATTCATGTAGCTGTAGTAATAATTGAAAGACTTTAAAAGCAATACAGAGAGTTGTAGGGGGATCTCATAATCCTTTTAAAGCGCCGTTTTTGTTTTTTGTTTTCAAGTAATCAGAAACCTAATAAAGGCAAAACATGAAATTATCTTGATAAAACATAAACTCTCTGTTTCTTAGGCCAGCTACTAACAAGATAAAGAGAGCCCTGCCCTGGTGATTGTTCTCCCTAATGGGAAGCTCATTTACATAAGCTACAAGAGGAACCTGATGAAAGGGTATTGAATTTAATCAGAGGCAGGAAGAACATATCCAAAATTGTGAGTGTAACAATTCAGGTACATCAGAAAAAGCCAAGGATACAGAATCACATTGGGCCTTCAGAATAAACATTTCTGTGTTAGGCCCAAACAGCAGAGTTAGAACTAGAGTAAGACGTTACAGGAGCTGACAAAAAAGTTGAAGGAGAAAGTTCCTATCTCAGGCCTTCTCAAAGGGAGAGAAAGCTAAGGGCCATGCTGGGCGACCAGCAAGCCCTGTGGTCAAGATACAGCAACAATTAAACGTCTAAGATATAAATCAGCAATTTAAAAAGAAACATTTTACCCCAAGCAATGAAACTACCATTTTAAATGAAGAGGACAGCATTGTAATCCTGAAACTTAGGGAAATTAAATAGGTCTCAGGAAGAAATGTGTCAGAAAGAGAAACTGTAGCTCAGAAGATGGCTGTTAAAGTAATAGATTTTAGAATTAAAAAATCAAAACCTTTTGAATTTTTTAAAAAGATCACATCACTACTTTAAGAAAACTTTGTTGTTTTAAATATAGACTACCAGATTCTAGTCCTGCGTCAGTGCACCCCAACACCAATGTTTGTTTAGTTTTTTGAAAAACACAATTCCTTCCAAACCCCAACCACCCAGTTACACATAAAACTTCCTTTATAAGGCTCATCATTTACAAATCCTCCATGATTTGTTTTGACCTTTTAGTCTTGTCCTGAAACTCTAGTCTTAGTTCTATAATTTTAATTTTCTTAAATATTTGAAATAACCATTTTGTTCTTAGAACAAAAATTTACCATGTAAACTTCCTCTTGTGCAAAATTATTTTTTCCTAAATTCATATTTTGATTAATAGAAGGCAAAAACAAGCATATTTATTCAGCATTTTGTTTCAGTTTTTTATCTAATTTGAATATTACCCAGACATTTCATACATATCTGTTATTTAATTTAACTTAACATTAATTTATTCAAATTCCATCCCATGCCCCAGTTCGTGTGTATATATAGTATCTACACACACATTTCCCATAGACTGTTTTTGTATCAGTCTGTCTATATAGAAATCTATGAGTTCGCTTTGATGCCTCCACTTCCCATCTGATCCCATGGGATTCACAGCCCTTTCCTCTCCTTGGCAGTGAGGATTGGCTCCCCTGATCCTTCTGTATCTGCTTATTGGCCATTTCCCCCTCACTGCAGGGGTCTTCTCAGTGCTGCTGTGGTGCCTCCCTGGTGTCTACCGCCACCTCATCCCCTAGGCTCCATCCTCCAGCTCATTAGCTCAGACACCTTCACACCCCTTGGAGGGACCCCTAACTCACCTTGCTTGGGCTTTGGCACTCCAGTGGAAATTGCCCTCTTGGCCATCTGGGCTCCCACTCCCCACACTGGGTTACCCTCTCAGGTTGCTGTTGGCAGGACCCCTGTTCCCCCCCTGCCTGGCCCAGAGAGGCAGTAATGCCCTGCTCTGGGCCCCCAGCTCTGCCTCTTTCCTACACCTCCCACACCTCAATTCCCCTCCGGCCAGCTCTGGTTCTTGGTGGCCGTGCCTCCTCCATCCTCCTGTCCCTGACCTGTTCTGCCCCACATAGTGGCTGCAGAATGGAATTGTTCAGGATGGAAAGAAGGGAAGATATGGCCCAGAGCAGCTCACAGAACTCATGGAAACACTTACCTTTGCCAGTTTATTACAAAGGATATTTTAAAGCAGCCATCTCCAAACTTTTTGACACCAAGGATTGGTTTCATGGAAGACAACCTTTCCAAGGTGGGGTGTGGGGTGGAGGGTGGGGAGCATTTCAAGATTATTCCAGTGTGTTATATTTATTGTCTACTTTATTGCTATTATTAGTATTAGATTGTAATATATAATTAAATAATTGCATGCTTCACCATAATGCAAACAAAGGCCTGAGCTTTGTTTTCCTGCTACTAGACAGCTCTGGCTGGGGGAGGTGGAGGCAGTGGCAGGTGGAGCTTGCCTCTCACTTCCCGCTGTGCGCTGTGCAGCCGTTCCTAACAGGACATGGACTGGTGCTGGTTCCCGGCTCAGGTTTGGGGACTGCAGGCACAGAGGATGAGGAAGAGCCTGATACCGTCCTGTAGGGAGGGAGCCGATACGGAGGAGACCCTGACGTGCAGGAAGAGGGGTCAGATGGGGCGGGTCTGATACGGGGCAGGTCTGATACAGAGGGGTGGGGTGGGGGAGCAGGTCTGATACGGGGGCGGGTCTGATACAGGGCAGGGTCTGATATGGAGGCGGGTCTGATACCGTAGCGGGTCTCCAAAGCCAGGAGACAGAGGTTAGGGCTGTGTCCTTGGTGCTTTGCTGGAGTTACTGTTATTTCAGCTGTAATTGTGTGGAAGCTCACTTTACAATATGGATGAATTGCTTAAAAATTTACTTGGACGTACATATGCATGACTAGAATCTTATTTTTCTTCTGATTTCCATGAGCATAATTGTACGGTACTAACAAAACAAAACTTTCCTCTGAGACACTTGCTCACTCACAGTGAAGCCATCACAGAGGAATAGGCGGAGACGCCCCTGAGGTTCCGGCCGATGCAGGGCGGACAGACACACAGACAGATACTGAAGAATAGTCTGGATTTGGGGTGTTCAACCGTGGGTTTGTCTTTAGCCCCAGGTAAATGTCATTTTTAAGGAATCCGACCTTTTAGTTTTTATTTCTGAAGAGTGACTTCTTCGCTATTTTAGAGGAAGTGTAGACTTAGAATCAAACAGAACTTGTTGAACTTTGCTTTGTCACTTAATTCTCCAAGTGGCTTCCAACAAGTTAGTCTGAGCCTCTATTTTCCTGCTTGTAAAATGAGAGTGTAGGTAATATCTCTGATCTCATAAAATTGCCAGTTAAATGAGAAAATGTTTATAATGTGTTTAACTTTTGTCAGATGCTAAATAAATGTTAATTTCTTGAACAGGAAATTTTATGTATTGGTGTAATAACTTCCCATTTCCTTTTGGTGTGGGCATTCATATTTTTCCCAGGAGATTCTTAGAGGACTAATTTAAAAACTGTTTACTCAAGAGAATTAACATTAAGTGAAGTATTTCTTTTAGCCTTTTTATCCTACTTAACAAAGAACTTATTTTTCTTTGAAGAATAGTCAGATATGAAGTTTAAACCTTTAAAACCTCATTTAGTTTTTTTTTTTTCTTCAAAAAACTAAAAGCAGCACAATATGCTTCTCACAAGCCTTTCCTGAAAAGCCTCTTCAGGATGTAGCTATGTGTAGAAAATAACTTTTCAGAAAAGCGCTTTATGTGAAAATAGGAGATTATTGTCAATGGTTTGTGACTGTTCTGGTGAAAGCATGGGGATATGACAGAGGCAGGTACTTGGTCTTTAGTAAGTTGAACAGATTTAAACGTTATATAGTATTTTAAAAATATACACACTTTTGGGAAGCTTGAGAATTGTGGTAATCATTTTGGGATCAAAGGGGTCTTACAAACTGGGTTTAAAGTCGCCCTCCTCTTAGGAAAGCCTCTACCCCATGGTCTTAGGCTGAATGCCTGGAGGCACTGAGCCTGCCTCCTGTAGCACAAGCTGGGACCCTGATGGCTATCTTGACACTTGATTCTCTAACTTCCCAGGGGCAGTCTGTTAGGATGGACTGTTGTTTCTGCTTCTGGAATATTTCTTGAGTCTGTCCACTTCTTTTCATCTTTCTTACACCACTTGAGTGCAAGCTGTCAGCCCTTGTGTAGGTGTCCAGCTGATCTTCCTCCACAGGCGACTCTCAGCACCCCCTGATCCAGGCTGCACAGTGCAGCCACCTTGTGCCGTCTCTTCCCTTCTGCTCTGACAGTGCTGGCCTTATTGCAGGTCCTGCCCCAGGTCCCTTGTACCTGCCATCCTTTCTGCCTGGAGTGTCTGGTCTGCCCTCTCCAGCTCCTTCTTTTGCCTAATTGTAGGTGCATGCATTATTAAAAATTCCAGCTTCCATGTCATTTGTTAGGGAAGCCGTCCCTGACCCCCCAGGCTAGGCTGAGCCCTGTGTTCTGTGCTGTCATCTTTCTATATTCTGGGATAACACTGAGAGTAGTTGGCAGTTACATTTTGGATCATTTGATCCCTCCTGGTTAGATGTTAAAGCTCCCAAGGGCAGTGTCACATCTGACTTTGCCCACTGTTGAACCCACAAAGCCTGGAGCCTGGCAGATTGTAGAGCCTTCATGGGTGATGGTTGGATTAATGACTGCACTAGAGAGAGGAGTTGATGAGGCTGAGCGTTGGTTTGGGCTCTGTGGAGAAGCACTTTGCTGTGCTCAGCTGGTTGGGCATGGTCCCATAGTTAATAAAGGGGCTTCGAAGCTTTCAAACAGGAGAGTGATAGCCTCTCGTGTGAGATAACTCTGCACTGGGGTGGGGAGAGGATGTGGGTAAGAGAGAGGCTGATAGATCAATGTATTTATTGCCAAGAGTTGAGGAGGGAGATTGCCCAGACTTACAGGACCTGAGAGCAGGAGACAGAGTCCTAAGAGATATCAGAGGTGGTGTCCACAGGGCTTGGTAAATGACTGACTGCAGGGGCAGGAGGAGGAGGGGTCACAGATCTAGTGTAGATAACACTCACTGACTTAAGGAACACGGGATCATATTTGAGGGCTTATGCTGGGTTTTACCCATGTGCGGATGTTTGGAGTTGGACCATGGAACGTTCAGAAGCTGGCAAGAGGGCTGTGAGGTGTAGGTTTGGATTTGGGGGGTCACCAGGTGTGCAGGTGGTAGATGAACCTGTGAACACAGGGGGGCTCTGCAGGACAGAATGTGGAGCAGAGGAGAAGGCTGAGGATGGACCTGTTGGTGGAGAGAGAAAGAAGGGCAGCCAGGAACTGCAGAAGGAGCCCTGTGGGGCGGGCGCAGGGGCAGGAGGATGTGCTGTGGTCTCCGCTGTGGACCTGGCCTGCCACTCTGTACAGGCACTTGGAACCCACAGTGGATCTGTCTGTGTGATGCCAATTTCGAAGTGGAAACATTATCTTTTTTCCAAATAAGCATCATGTTATATAAAGCCAAAATTATGGACATAATTATTTTAATTTTGCCATATTTTGGTAAGTATTCTACCATGGTTTGCCACGTTCTTTATAGATCTAATTGTATGTAGCTGTCTTCATAGTGCTTAGTATTTTAGGAGAAAATTTTTTTGTTGTTCAGCTAGTTGTCAGAATTTAATACTTTATAATGGAAAATCTGAATTTAATAATAAAAGATTTAATTTGACACGGAAACTATATTTTATTGATGAGTTTTAAAGCATAGAAGACACTTGGAAATTGAAACTGGTTATTCAAATCAGTGCTCATTTGTAGCTTTTCAGGGTAATTGGTCCATGAAATAAGACATTTATGCGACATCTAACCCTTGGGGAAATCGTGTTTTCATCTTTAAAATGGTTACCGGATTTGTTAGATACATATCAGCTCTAAAACTTTATGACTGTGTGTAAAACTATTTTGGAGAGTTTATATCATAAGCTTTATGTACAAAAATGATAGCGTGGTGAAGGATTCTTGGGTGCCATCTACATGTGACTTTACAAATTAGTTTCCTGAACATCAGCTCAAAGAGAGAGGGAAGTGTTGGCAGTGGATGCATTCTCTTAATTTTCTATATTTTGTACAGTAAACCTCAGTTTAAATAAGAGAATACAATACCTGATATGTGGTAACTATTGTCTTACCAAATTTATTATTTATGTGTTTCCTATTTTTCAGACAAATTGGTCAGTTTACCCTTATTGAGCATTTCAACTTTTTGTGAACAGTAACTAAATATCAGTACTTACTATTTTTGAGGTACAATTCTGTATGGGTTTCTATTGCTGCTGTCACCAATTCTGTAGTTTAGAAATCTGACATGGATCTCTCTGAGCTAAAGTCAGTTTGAGCAGGGTGGCTTTCCTTCTGGAGGCACTAGGGGGCGATCTGCTTCCTTGCCTTTTCCAGCTTTTAGAAGCCACCTGCACTCCTTGGCTTACAGCCCCTCCCTCCATGACAGCACCTCTGTGACTATTCTGTCCAGGCCATATTTTCCTCTGGCTACAGCTAGGAAAGCCTTTCCACTTAAGGATTCCTGTGACTGTATTGGGCCTACTAAGACAATCAAAGACGCTCTATCTCAAGGACCTCAACCACATCTGCAGAATTCCTTTTTGCCACATTAGATAATGTAGCCATTGTGTCTAATGATAAAAATGTGGGCATCTTTGGGAAGCCATTATTCTGCCTACCCAAAGTTTGAAGCTACCAACTTTGGGCTTCCTAACAGGAAATGGAAGTTATTTTGTACCTGTTGCTAAGGGAACAGTGTCACCTTTGAGTTCTTTTAGCTCATTGTGAGGATGTTTAGTCATTGGATCTAACAATGATTGCACTTTCTGGCTACATTTGTTCATCACCTGGATGCAGTGGTTCACACCAGCAATCCTAGCACTCTAGGAGGCCGAGGCAGAAATATTGCTGGAGGCAGGAGTTCTAGACTAGCCTGAGCCAGAATGAGACCCGTGTCTCTACTAAAAATAGAAAAATTAGCCAGGTGTGGATGGCATGTGCTTTAGCCTCGGCTATTCAGGACACTGATGCCAGAGAATTGGTTGAGCTCAGGAGTTTGAGGTTTCTGTGTGCTAGACTGGCACCACGGTACTCTAGCTTGGGTGACAGAGCCAGACCCTGTCTCAAAACAAAACCATCCAAATCATGTATACAACATTGTAGTTAAGTCAGGAGTAAGGGGCTCTCATTCCAAAAAGGTTATAAAAAGCTCAGTGGGGGAAAACACCCCTGTAGACTAATAGAACTCTATTTGGTTAATTCTACAAAACTGTCTTGGATATTTTTACATTAAAAAATTCATTTAAACAGTGCTAATTTATCTTTCAACTAATAAAAATACTCTCCTTTGCCCCAAATGGCCTGCTAGTGAATCAAAATTCAATGTTCCTTTGTGGATTTTAAATTTACATTTATTGAGAATGACTAGTGTTTTGAAAGGTTAGCAAGCTGTGAAATTGAGATATGATTTTATTTGAAACATTTTAGTGTCAGGAGAAAAAATAATCTTGAATAATACTTTAAGAATGTCTTGTATTTGAAGCCCACCAGCAGATGTCTCGAAAAGAGGAAAGCCTAAATTCTGATTGACAGAATTAATTAAATTAATAAAAGTAGCAATAACAAATGGAGCTGTATTATATTTAAGAGATTACACTAGATGACAAGAAGAAAATGGTTAAGGGAAATATGCAGTTAATCACTTTATGAGGTGAACATTGCTGTCTCATATAGATGGTTGTTAATTTGATGACTTGTAAGGTGGTGTTCATGGGAGAGTATTTTAACATTAACCTTCTAATTATGTGGAGTTTTTAATGGAATGTTACCACTGAAATTATTTTCATAGAACTGCCTCCCCAACATCTACCACAGAACAAGGAGGAAATGAGTTAATAGTGTGAAATCTTCACACAAATATGCTCTTTTCTGCAGACTTCACTGTCACCTGAACATTCTAGTAACAACTTTGAGATTCCTTAGTTCTTTGTTCTTCTCCAGTGACAGACCTGGCCCAGTCAGGAGTTCGGATGAGCATTCGGCCCCGTGTTTACAGGGACTCTTCATCTACTTGGCAGTTTCCTCTTGTCCTCACGCCTGTGCTCCACATTCCTCGTCCCACCTGACCTTTCAGTTGAGGTGTTGCTGTTTGCTCCCTCTGTCCCCCAGCTCTTCTTTCCCTCATTTTGTCACTTCTCCTGATCTTCCACACGTTCTTTGCTTGTAACCTGAGATGTTGGTCTTTCCTGTTTTTTTTGTATTTAGTTTTTATTTCATAATCATAAACTTAACTCCGCAATCTGCCTAAACATGGAGAGGAATAAGGAGAATATGGAACCTGAAGAAATGCAGTGGAAGCACAAAGATTATAGGATATTTTGAGCAAATGGGGTGGAGGGGTGCTCTCCTGAGCTACAGAAGGAAGGATTTGGTTGTTGAGAGAGAACATAAGGTCTAATTCATTGCAGTTGTCCACAGTCAGTAATGGGGATCTTCTTGCTGGTCTTGCCATTCTTGGACCCACAGGGCTCTGTGGCTTCCACAGCACTCATGCCTTCTCTCACCTTGCCAAAGCCCCCATGCTGCCATCCAGCCACTCAGTCCTGGTAGTGCAGATGAACAACTGGGAACCGTTCATGGTGGGTCCAGGATTTGCCGTTGACAAGATGTCAGGCCCTGTATGCTTCAGGAAGAAGTTCTCATCTTCCAATTTCTCTGTGTAGATAGACTTGCCACCAGTTTATGGCATGTGAAGTCACCATCCTGGCACATAAACCCTGGAATAATTCTGTGAAAGCAGGAACCCTTATAACCAAATTCTTTCTCTCCATTGCTCAGAGCATGAAAGTTTTCTGCTGTCTTTGGAACTTAGTCTGCAAACAGCTTGAAGGGCATGTCCAAGAACTTGCCAGTGGCAATATCGAAGAACATGCTGGGGTTGACCGTAGCTGATACCAGAGAACTGTAGGAAGCGGCAGCATCTGCAAAGCTGGTCTATCCTGGTTTTGATGCCTCAGTGCTTTTTTTGTATTTGTTTCTCTCCCTTTACCTTCCATTTAAGTGGTGAGATTCCCCTGCATTCCAACTGCAGTTCTCTTCTCCCTTCACTTTTTCTTCTCTGGGTGACTTGCGTTATCATCTTGATGCTAACCTGATGATTTCCACCTCGCTGCAGATTCGTGTCTCAGCTCTGTGCTGCAGGTGGACTGCACCTGGTTGTCCTTCACCTTATCAGTTCACCACTCCTACTGAAACGGTTTTCTTTCTTCCTGGTGTCACTTTTAATGCTTTCCCCATCTACCCTTTCTCCTAAGTCAGAAATCAGCATATTCTGTGTGATGTCAAACTTAATTACTGAGAAGGGAAAAATAACCAAAGATGTGGAAAAAGATTTTTTTTTCTTTTAAAGTAAAAGTGAGAAAGAATAATGCATACATCTCTATAGAAATACATTTGAAAACCTGAAGGAACTGGGTGATTTCCTAGCAAACTGAAGATTTCAAAATGCACCCAAGAGAAAGTTGAGCATTTGATAGAGCCGTAGAAGACCCTGGTAGGTGTGGTCCAGCATGGGTCACAGCTGAACTGATTTTTATCTTTTAAAGAACAGATAATTCTAGCAATAATCATCTTCTTCCAGGCCAGAGAAAAAGGTGAAAAAGTTTTCATCGTGAAAACTGATGAAAAAAGTATAAAAACCAAATTTGTACACTGTACAAGAATCCAAATATGAAATTCTAGATAAGTATTGCAAATATAATCTAGCAAATATTACAAAATGATACCTATTATTAAGGAGGGTATAATGTTCATTAATATGCAATTCAATGAGGAAATAGGGTTCAATATAATAAAATCTGCCAATATAATTTATACATCAACAAATTAAAAGGAACTAAGCCATGTAATAGTCTCTGGACACTGAAAAAGCTTTTGTTAATATTTAATTGCCATTCCTAGCAAAAAGACTTATGTAAAATTAGCTATAATAGCAATTATTCACCAAAATATAATAGCAAATATACTGAATAGCAGTACAATAAAACTTTTAGTTCAAATCAGGAAATAGGAAGACTATCATCATTAATCTTTAGTATTTTCTTGGAGATTTTAGTGAATGAAAGAAGCATCAAAATTAAATAAGTGGTACAAGATTTTGGAAAAAAATATTTTATATGTATACATGCATGTACACACACACACATATATATATATATATATATACATATATATATATATATATATACACATTCATGGATGATATGATTTTATACCTAGAAATCCCAAGAGGATCTAATTATAAACTATTAGAATTAATATAAGAATCTTGAAGTGATTGGATATAGGATAAATATAAAAACTCATTAGCTTTTCTGTGTTTTGCCCATCAGCACTTACAAATTGAAAAGGGAAGAATATTCCATTCACAATAGCAATAAAGTATAAAAAATATTTAGAATAAGTTGAAAAGGAAATGTGAGGGACCTTATATGAAAAAAACTGGAAAATTCTATTGAAGGATGTAAATTCATATCTGAGCAACTAGAAAGATGAACCACAAAAGGCCAGTTCTCCCCAAATTCACATTTAATTCAAGTCTAAATTAGAACATCAATTGGTTTTAATTTGAATTGGATAAAATGACTGTATACTTAAATCTCTAATATTCTGGTATTATAACAATAGACCAACAATCTGTGGAACAGAGTAGAGAAGGGAGAAGGAGATAATGTGAGAATATAATACATGAGAAGGACGGTAACTGATTCAGAAGGACAAAGCGCAGATGAGGGCGGCACCTGTGGCTCAAAGGAGTAGGGCTCCAGCCCCATATGCTGGAGGTAGCGGGTTCAAACCCAGCTCGGCCCAAAACTGCAAAAAAACAAAACAAAATAAAGCACAGATGACTTATTTAACAGGTTATACTTGCCTGAGTGGTATTTATTTAAAAATGCATTCCAAAGATATGAAAGACTTAAATGTTTAAAAGAAAAAATATTATTACAAGAATTTTGGGGGGTTTTTTGAGACCCAGGGTAGAGGGTAGTGGTGTCATCACAGCTCACAGCAACCTCAGACTCTTGAGGTCAAGTGATCTTCCTGCCTTAGCCTCCTCAGTGGCTGGGACTACAGGCGCCTGCTACAATATTCAGCTAATTTTTCTATTTTTAGTAGAGATGGGGTTTCGCTCTTGCACAGGCTGATCTTGAACTCCTGAGTTCAAGCAATCTTCCCCACTAATCAATCTCCCTGAGGCTTGAGCCAGGATACCCGGCCAAGAATATTTTTAGGAGACTAGATGAACACTCTAGGGGTAAGGAAGAAATCAAGAGTGAAAACCTGTGCTCTATACATGAAATTGTAGACATAAAAATCAGTTTCTATTTACTCTGAAACTCATTTCCCTCTAACTTTGAAGGATGTTTTCATTGGATATGCAGTTACTACTTGACAGCCTCATGGCTTTCAGGGCTTTAAGGATGAAATTCCATGGTTTTCTCGGCTTCCTTGTTCCCAGTGAGAAGTCACCATGTCCATGAGCTCCTCTTGGTAATATTCCCTAACCCCTTTCTCTGGTTTATTTTTTCCTGAATGCTTATTGCTGTCTCCACATACTGTATATTTTGCCTATTTATTTTGTTTATTGTTGTCCTTACCACTAGAATTTATGGTAAATAAAGGCAGTGTTTTTTATTTTTGTCAGTTTTTTTTTGTGCTGTGTTATATAATCTCTTAGCACATAGCGAGCACATTTTCAATGATGAAAAATGGGAACTGGATGAATGAAGCGTGTTCTTACAGCAGCACTGATCGTTCTGTCCCTCCCCCCTTGCTCTTGCTCTTGCTCTTGTGTTCTCTGTCTCGCATGAGAGTTATCTGGTTCCTCTACTGAGTTGGGAGCTCCTTAAGGTACTGAGTCGGGAGCTCCTTGAGGGTAAGAACTCTTTCTTCTTCTTCGTATCGTTAGCATGTAACAGAGGGTCTGTCTCATAAAAGGCAGCTAATAAATGTTTGCTGAGCCAACAAGAGTCTGGCTGAGAATGGTTTTCTCTTTATCCTGTCACACACGACTACAGTATTGATGATTTCTTCTTTAGTGCAATCTCATGGCTGGTTGAGTTTGGCACTTGTGAAGGTACCATTTCCAGTATCCATTCAGTGGTCTTTGTTCAGTCCTCATGTTTTGCTGTTCTATCAAGTTTGATAGTGACAGTTCTCTACTTCCTGAAAGCACTTCCTCCTGCATGTTTTTCTCACTGCCTGGTCTCACTCTCCTTATCCCACATCGTGACTGCTGCAGTCCTCTAGGCTTCTCTGCTTGGCTCACCCCGCTTCTGTACCCTGATGGCTGCTGATTCCAAGTCTCTAGTCCTAAACTTTCTCCTGAAAAATCTGTGTTTTTAATGCTCCTCAGAAAGTTTATCCCGAGTATCTTCTAGACTTCTGTAGATTTCAAACATTTAGCATCTCTGAAAATGTACCAAGTGTGCTCAGCTTGTCTTTTCTTGCCTGTGGTAGGCACAATCCTCAACTCAGTCTCCGAAGCGAGACACATCAAGGTCATCTCTTTCTACTCTCACTGACGGTCTGGTTTAGTCAAGTCTTATTCAGGCAGCTCTCTGAATTCTTTCCACTCCTCTCAGTCCTCCCAGCCCCTGTCCCAAATCAGACGTCATTGTCTCATGCCTGCATGGTGCCACGGTCTCCTTCCTGCTATTTCTACTATCAGCCTTCCTTCCTTAGTCTGCATTATTGTCTCTAAGACAACCACCAGTGGTATCTTTAAAAAAAAAAATCAAAGCAACCATGGTTAGCAGCAAAAGTCATGGCAGAGGAGAAACAAGTCCAAATATTATTATGACATTTCTTTGCTTAAAAAGCATCCAGTGGGCTCTATAGTACCTGTGAGCTAAAGGCTAAAATTCTTAGCATAGTGTTTTAATTAGACTTTATCATTTGCAAGGAAGAGATCTCACTCAAGCTTGCTCAGGTAATGGGCTGTACTGTAAAAATACCTGCTGGGGAGGATGGAGACTCCTGGAGATTCAGAACAGGACCCGAGGTCAGAGGTTCTGATGCTGTCCTGTCTGTGGGGCCTTCTGTAGCAGAAGTCTGGCCCCCTCACACCAGGCCTGTGGTTCTCAAAAACTGCTGCATCAGAGTCACTTGGATAGCTTGTGAAAACAGATTATAGGCACCCCCACCTCCAGAGTTCCTAATTCTGATTTAAATTTTCTTTCTTTCTTTCTTTCTTGTTTTTGAGACAGAGTCTCACTATGTCACCCTTGATAGAGTGCTGTGGAGTTGTGCACAGCTCACAGCAACCTCCAACTCTTGGGCTTAAGAGATTCTCTTGCCTCAGCCTCCCAAGTAGCTGGGGCTACAGGAGCCTGCCACAACCTCCCCACTCCTACTTCTTTTGTATGTGGCCGGCACCCTAACCACTATGCTGTGGGCTCCAAGCCTGCTTCAGATTTTCAATGATGCTCCCCATTTGTATTTCTAACAGCTTTCCAGGTGATCCCTATGTTGCTGTTCTGAGTACCACACTTTGAGAACAGTAGCCTGTAGTATATCACCTCATTTGGAAAACCTTCTTTGATGATCTTAGTCAGATGAGTTCTTTCTTTGTAACTTTCTTCATGTTATACAGGGTGTCCATAAATTTCGTGTGCAATTTAAAATAGTTGTGACTTTGTAAGTGTAGGTGATAGAAAAAAATGTGTGAAAGTATTAGAAAGAAGAAACACTTACATTTTTTATTGTTCTTGTTAATTTTCAACGTGTCTACCATCACTACTAATAAAGGGTAATCCGATTCTGTAGTTCTCGGGAACATTTTCAAGCTGATTTTCAGTAAGAGCAGCAAGCATGTCAGTTATCCTAGCTTGCAGGTCTTCTAAAGATCAACATTTGGTTGAATAAACATTAGTGTTCACATGTCTCCATAAAAAGAAATCCAATGGAGTCCAGTGTGATGAGCATGGAGGCCAAGAAAATGGTCCACCTCTTTCAGTCCATGTGTTAGGGAATTTCCTGTGTAGAAAATGTCTAACATGCAAAGCAGAGTGACAGCGAGCAGCATCGTGTTCAAACACTGTGTTCTCTATCAGTCCTGATTGTTCAAGCTGAGGAATAAAGTAATTTTGCAACATTTCTAATAGCTATCACCATTAACATGCCCTTCACAAAAGAATAGCTCTATGACTTGCTCTTTTCCCCAGGGCACACCACACATTAACTTTGGGAGAACGAATCTCTTTCATGTCCAACACATGCCTGTGGATTTTCAGTTCCCCCAATATGGCCATTATGCCTGTTGACCTTGCCACTAATATGGGGTGTTGCTTCATGGGAGAACATTAAATTACTCAAAAATGCATCACTGTTGCTAAGGTTTTCATTAAACTGTTGACAGAAAGTTAGCATGCGTGATAATCCCCTTCTAATGCCATCTGGTGCACTTGAGTTCTGTGCACTTTCACGTGAAGTCTCGCAGACTTTGAACGCCTCAGCTCTGGTGATGCCCGTCTTAATGACTGCTGTGGACTTGCCTCAGAGATCCCTTTGACAGATGCTTCAGTTTCCCCACTAACACATGACCTGCCAGACCGTGGCTTACCACTGACAGAGCCTGTTCTTTAAATTTTTCATCCACTTGGATATTTAATTCCTATGCGGTGCTTCTTTTTTGTAGTAGGTTCCAACCCTTTGGACAGCAGCAGTAGATTTTAGTTCAAACAACCAAAGAACACAATTTACTTTCCCTTCTAGTGAGGGAAATAAGTAATTTTTAAGTTAAATTTCTAAAAATAGAATACCTAAAGACAATAAAAACTCTAGGTACATCAAGCTTTCTAATCCTTTTTACAAATTCTTTCTATCACATACACTTATAAAGTTACAATTATTTTAAATTTCACATGAACTTTATGGACTTTAGAATAATGGTTCTTGAACTTCAACATGCTTGAGGGTCACTTGGAGGGACTGTTAAAACAGGGTGCTGGTCCTACTTGGGGTTCTGATTCACTAAGTCTCAGGTGTGGCCCCAGAATTTGCATTTCTAACAAGTTCCCAGAGGATGACATTTTGGAAACCACTGTAACTGGCTTATATACTCCCTTCTTTCCTGACCTCGGGTGTCCCTGTTGGTCCCTTGCATTATTTTTTTGTTGACTTGTGACACTTGAACACAGTGCCCAGCTACATGTGTTTTTGGAATAAATTGTTGAGTTGCTGGTCATGAATTCTGAACCCCCTTCTTTGATCTCACGCCCCTGGCCCTTGGTTCTTCCCTCTCCTTCAATTCTGTGCAATCTGTTTTTGAAAAGGGAAATCCGACCTTATATTGTAGGTTTTCTGTCCTTTCTTGTTCTTTTTCAGTTGTCTTCAGACTTCCTTTGCCTCCGGGCTCAGTCAGAGCCCCTCATGCATTTGCTCTCATGTTCTCCGAGCTTCGAGCCTCTTGTCCACTTGGCCATCTTCTCGGCCCCCAGCTGTCTGTGTGCCGGGCCATCTGCTCCCACTTCAGACTGCTGGCAGCAGCTGAAGGAAGTCCTCACTGCCAGTCCCCTCTTCTGCAGAACCACCAGGCTATGGGAGTCGATGTCTCAGGACAGCTCTGTACTGGCTAAATCCTGTCCTGGTTGAATTTCTGTAACTATTTGTTAAGTTCCTGAAGCTACCACAGTAATCTTTCCTCTTAGCAGATATATTACTAGGTGGAATAGTCAGTGGGATATTAGGTGGGATGTTCATCCATCTTCTTCCCTAGCACCCTACTGCCCTTTTTTCAAAATTTTACTCAGGGTCCTTCCCCTGCCTGTATTTGTAGAACATCCTGCTGGTCCTACTTCTCTACCCCATGGATTGCCCCTCTGGTCGAAGAGCCTCGTTTCTCTCTCATTTTCCTCACCTGAAGGGCTGAAATGCCCTGTCTCTCTGTGCGTGTACTCTTAACAACAGCAGTCAGGAAGGGCTTCCCTTCTCTTGCTCTGTTCTTCCCCTTCCAGGCTCATGTTGGCTGCCTCCCTCGCCAGCATTGGCCATGTTTGCTGCTTTGCTGACACGCTTGACCTCTGCGGTCTGATGTCCGAGCTCATCCCTGCACTGAAACCTCCCCTCTGCGGTCTGACGTCCGAGCTCACCCCTGCACTGAAACCTCCCCTCTGAAGTCTGACATCCAAGCTCACCCCTCCACTGAAACCTCCCCTCTGCGGTCCAGTGGACCCTGGTCCCCATATCCAGCAGGGCTTCTCCAGTCGCGGTCTTTCTGACCGCCTGGAGAATTGGGTGGTGCTGATCCCTGAGCCCTGGTCTCTCCTCCTTCCCCTGCCCCTGCCTTTCCTCCAGAGAGGACACCGACCTTTTGGCTTGGGGTCTTTTTCTCAGTATTATCTCCAGGGCTGCTGCTTTCTAGAAAAGTTGGAATTACCTTTTATGGATAAATATTTATTACAGTACATATATTTATATGTACTTACAATAGATTATTTCAGACACTGAAAATTCAACATCTCCGAAAATATTGTCTTCCCCTGCAGCATTGTGTGTTGTTCCCTCCCTTGCTCACCAGCCTCCGGGTCCCCTGCCTTCCCCTCGGCCACCACGTCCCGGCCCCAGGGGGCGGTTGCTGGGTAGAGCCTGTTGAGTATACTTTTGTGTTTATTTCTTTCAATTCCCTTTCCACCTTTCTTTCATTTTTTATTTTTTTACTGTAGATTGACAATTTGTAATTGTATAAATTTGTGGGGGTAAAAGTGGTGTTTTAATTTGTAAATACAGCGTGGAATAATTAAATAAAGCCGGTTAACATATCCATTACTTCAAATTCTTAACTTATTTTCTGTGGAGAGAACATTTGAAGTTTACTGTTAGTAGTTTTGAAATATATAATGCTGTTATATAACCATAACCATGTTTTCCATGCTGTGTGATAGAATCCCTCCTGTCTGTGATGTTATAGCTTTAATCATCATCTCCTGTTCTCCTCACCCCCAGCCTCTGTAATGGCAGAGAGCACAGTGCCCCAGAGGGACAGGCACAGAGGGACAACACCCTGTGTCCCCTGCTCTCTTAAGGGCACACTATGCTGTTTCTCACCTGGACTATTGGATTAACATTCAGTGTTTGTCTCTTGCGTCTGTTCCATCCTTACCCAGTGCTGGTTCCTGAAGTGAGCTCTGATGATACTGACCACTCAGAAGTCTAACCATTCTCTAAACCACGAGAATAAGGCGCCAGCTCCATTGGATGACTTTCAAGACCTTTGCTTGTATTTTTGCCTCCTCTCAATCTAGCAGTCCAGCCATCTGCTGTGGGATCCCTGCAAAATTTGTGCTCAGTGCTCTCCAGACTCTGCCATATTTGCAGAAACTCTTTATTTGCCAGTCACTGCTTCTCCCTGGATTGCCTTCTAAATTCTGCTTGTCTCAAAGAGCAGCAACTGCTGGGAAGCTTCTTTTGTTCAGCGCTGAGGCTCCTTCACTTTGTTCCCAGACATACTGTTTGGGCTTCTCAGCTCGTGCCTGTTAGCGCTTTGTCTGCTTGTTTATTCATGAGAACATTTTGAGTCCTGCCCTATGCCCAGGTGTGGGTGATAGTTACATGTGTCCCCCAGAGTAGATGCTACGTGAGGATGAAATGTGGATGCGAGTGGAGCTCTCCGGACCTCTCACAGCACTCAGCACCTGCTTTGCCTGGGAGATGAGCAAGGCATGCTATATTTTAAATATAGTTGGACTGAAGCGAAAAGCACCCTGATTGTGCAAGTGAAAAATGTGGTGGGTAGAGCATGGCTAGTCCTTGCCACAGTGATGTGAGAGTTAGAAGCGTGTGAGCATGGAAAGTACGCTGGTACTCGGAGAGCTCCTGCTTTGGGGGTTATTTTGAAGTGGTAAGTTGTTAAAATTAGGAAAATTATACCATTGCCAGTTGGTACCACAAAAGAAGGCATCATTTACAATAGTGTGCTGTGAACTTGGCTGGTTGCTGCTAACAATTGTTCTCACATCTTCTAAGATGTTTCCTGGTGAAGCTGGCTGGAGCCACGTGCAACATAACTTACAACGAAGTTGAAATATTGGCGTGAAGGGTGTGTTTATGGATAATGGAATTGGAAAAGGACTGCCCGGAGACGGGTGTCTTCAGATTTACATGGCTCTGTCCTTAGGGTTGATAATTTATTCATTCTTAGTCCTCCTGGCATTTCATTTTTAATTTTAGTTCAGGAAATTACTAATAAATATTCTGTAGTTTCCTAGAACTAGATATTCTTGTTGCCAGAGTAAGAGGTTCTTCTCTCATTAATTTTTCAATCTGTGCGCTCTGAGAGGGAGCCACTGGGGACTGAGTGGGCAGCATGTGGAAAAGAATTGCTTCTCTTATAAGGTGTCTAACATGGGGGCTTCTTTTTTTTTTTTTTTTTTTTGGTACTGGGTTTTTTTTTTATTATTATTATTTTTTTTATTGAATGTTAACTATGTACATTGATACTCTTCTGGGGTACATTGTGGGGGTTTTCACATGCATTCTGAAATACTTCCATCAAACTGGTCAACACAGCCTTCATGTCATTTTTTCAGTTATTGCTTTAAAATGTTCACATTCTACTCTTAGAAAGATTCACCTGTACCCCTATAAGACAAACCTCAAAAGTGATCCCTCCAAACCCCCTCCCTCCTCCCATTCCCCCCTCCCTCCTCCCTCCCCCCTCTACATGGTGGTCCCAGCGATTTCTATCGTGACGCGGCTGAGCAGCCGGCCTTCTCTCCGCCCTGGCAGGGCCAGGATGGAGCCGCAGTCCCTTAGCTCCTCACTGCATCTCCCTGCTGCTCTGGGTTGAGGAGAACCCCAGCCCCTCACTATGTCCCCTGTATGGCACCCTGTCTGGGCACTGAAGTGAGGTTGCTTATGTTTCTATAGCTCGCAGGATCCCCTGAG
>CAUYTI010016368.1:0-26145 GCA_963575145.1 Galago senegalensis | reverse complement strand
AGCCCAAGAGTTGGAGGTTGCTGTGAGCTATGATGCCACAGCACTCTATCCAGGGCAACATAGTGAGACTGTCTCCAAAAACAACAACAACAAAAAAAAAAACACCACAATGAGATGTTACTACCTACCTGCTAAAATGGGTCGAGTGAAAAGACAGATAATAACAAGTGGTGGCAAAGATATGGATAAACTGTAACTCTCATATATCACTTGTAGGAATGCAAAATTATGCAACCACTTTGGAAAACATTTTGGCAATTCCTCAAACTATTGAACATTTACCACCTGATCCAGAAATTCCACTCCCAGATACAGATCTGAGAAAAATTAAATTTCCACACAAAACCTCATTCAAAGGTGTTCGTAACTGTATTATTCTTAGTAGCCAAAAAATGGAAAGAGCCCAGATGTCCATCAACTAGTGAGTAGACAAATAAAATATGCTATTTTCATAAAATGGAATATTATTTGGCAATAAAAATAAAGTACGGATACATGCCACAACATGGATGAACCCTGAAAATATGCTAAGTGAAAGAAGCTAGTGACAAAATGCTACATATTTATATGATTCTATTTAAATGTCTACAATAGGCAAATCCAGAAAAAGAGCAGATTAGTGGCTGCCTAAACACTGGGAGTCTGCGAGTAGTGGGGTATGACTATTAATGGGTATGAGGTTTCTTTTGAGTGATGAAAATGTTCTAAAACTGATCGCTGAGATGGTTCCTGAACTCTGTAAAATACACCCAAACTCACTGAGTTAATATACCAAAAGCCACTGAGTTTTACACTTTAAATGGGTGAACGGTGTGTTATATGAACTACATATACATCTCAATTAAACTGTCAAAAAAGATATATAACCCAGTATGAAACATATTCAGAGCAGAACGTGACACACTGATAGTGAAAGATGATCTCAGCAGCTATGTGTGTGAGTAGCCAAGTGGCCTGACACCAACATGTTTCCCTCCTGTAAACCTAGAGAGAATGTTCTTCTGGGAACCTTTCTGGACCAAAATATTGGAGACAGGGAGTAATCAACAAATATTGCCCAGGCTACTACAAACAGTAGAACACTTAGTGAGAATAGACTTTCCTGGCAACACCCAGCCACTGGTAAAATTCATAATTCAGTGGAGTGGCAAACGTGTATTAAGATTCATGAAAATCTCCTTTGAGATAGGAGACACTCAACTCTAAACCAAAAGAGATGGCTCTTTCTTACTTTCTTCTCTCTCTAAACATCACCCCTTATCCTCACAATACCTGGACTGAGTTTCAGAATTGGCATTCAGAGCCAAGATGAGATTCTTGGTGAGTGTCCTCTCAGCACACACCTTTGCCCGCCCCCCCTTTAGATCATAAGTCCTAGCCTGGTCTCTCTAACCACAAACAGTAGTATCAACAGCCTCATCCAGTTCCACATGCCTCTTAACCATACTTGAACTAATCCCAAGTAAACAGCACTTGAACTTCTGAAGTCTGGTTCCATACATCTGTGTGAATGACACACTCTTCAACGTTCTGGCAAGGTCCCACCCTCAGTTATTGTTTGCCTGTAAGGATAGTTCTCCCTTATTGAAACTAAGAAATGACTATCCTTCGTTATGGAGGTATACAGAGGATCTCAAACGATGAATTGGCTAAAACACTGCTCTCTTTATAGAGATAGAATGAGAGTCATGACATGTACATAGCAAGCAACCTTTCCTCATCTTTACCAGTGGGAAGGAGCTAGAATTTGGCCAGGGCATCCTGTGCTGTGGGTCCCCCCAGACCTTTGAGCCATAGCTATTTGGGGCAAAGCATGTGCCTGAGTAGTTTTCTCTCTCATTTGTTACCCTGCCACAGCAGGGGCCAACTGCCCTCACAACTTTGTCCCAGAAGAGCCATTAGTAACTTGAAGTTTGTATCAATGAGAAGCACAACTGCCAGGAGGATCGTTTTCCCTCATCACTCACGCAAAGACTGCCGATGTTTGGACCATGTCCAACAGAGTATTTTTTTCACTTGAAGTTGTTTTCAATGTTTTTCAGTGATAGACGGTTAAGCCCTTGTAAGGGCAGTTGCTGAAATGACTCTTTAACCCATCATTGACTAGAGACTAGAAATCACCGCCACGCAAGCTTTGTGGCCAAAGACCTTCAAACTGGCCCTCAAAAAAGTGGTGCTGATTCTTGAGATGGTCAAGGAATTTAAGGGGTGTGTGTGTAAAAGAGACTATCTTGGCTCACAATTTGGGAGTTTGAATTGGAAGCCTTGTGCAAATTGCCTAAAGCCATGGTAAGAAGTAAAGTTTGTTTCTTCTCTTGGTGACAGATGTCGGTTTCCTAACACTCAATGCCTTTCTTGGAAGGAGGGGAAGCCTTTTCCAGCTGTGTCTAACTAACTTCATGCTTTTCAGGCTTACTTACTAATGAATGGGCAGGTCTTCCCACATTCACTCCAAAATGGATCTGTCTGTCTCATCGAACCTAATAGCTGGCTCAGTCATTAGTCAAGAAACTTGGTCTCACTCTTTAGGGCTCATTTACGTGGGGATCACTTCTAGTTTCAGAAACTGTAAATAAACATACTTGTGTAGCACACTACTTCTCAAGCTTAAATGCTACAATCCAGAAAGCCTTTACACCAAGAATTTATCCTATCTCAAATGGATAGGCAGCAAATAGTAGGCAACGCTCTTTCCTAAAATGTGTTCCATGGAACTCCAGGGTCTCGTGGTCAGTTATGTTTGGGAAAAATCGGTTCTCCCTGTCTTATTTCTGGGATTCTAAGACATCATCAGTTGTAAGTTCCCCATTAATTTAGTAACAGTTTGGAGGGAAGAGGAGTTGGGGGAAAACAACTGATGACAAGTACATAGTTTTGTTTTTAACTAAATGGCAAAAGCCTATGATTTTCTTCAGAATCTTGACACTCAGAGCCAAGCCATAGTTTGTAAGTAATGATTCTCTGCATTCAGAATCTAAAGGCTTGCTGAGTCATTTTTGACCATTAGAAGCTATATTATTAATAAATGTCAGAGGAACAAGTTGCTTTTCATCAACTTCTCATGATCTAGATCTTTTTTATACCTTTATTTTTATTATTTTTCTTGAGACAGAGTCTCAAGTTGTCGCCCTGGGTAGAGTGCTATGGGGTCATAGCTCACAGCAACTTCTAACTCCTGGGCTCAAGAAAGCCTCTTGTCTCCGTTTTTCTATTTTTTTAGTAGAGACAGGGTCTTGCTTTTGCTCAGGCTAGTCTCAAACTCATGTGATCAAACGGTCCACCCACCTCAACCTCCAAGAGGGCTAGGATTACAGGCGTGAGCCAATACGCCCAGCCTTCTTTTGTACCTTTAGAATGGACAACATAATTTTAAGTCCTATAAAGAACAGTCAAGTTTCATGTGCCTTTTCTTTTTGATAAGCTTATAGTTTCCTATTTTCCTCAAATGAATAAAATGTGACGGGAAGGTATCAACTTTACCAAGCGTCAGCTGGAAGCTCTTGACAGATTCTTGGAGATGGAGTGACAGTTCTCTATGCTGGAGGAATCAGCATTCCAAGAACTGTCACACCACCTTCTCCTCACACTGAAGCTTCCATGATCCATTCCCCGAAATTTGGCAAAATCTGTTGCCTTTAATTACTGTCTAGAGTGTGACACACACACAAAAAAAAACTTGCCTTTATAATGCCTATTCATAATAATCTTTTTTAAAATAGACATTTTCTTTTGGAATAATTTTAGATTTAGAGAAAACTTACAAAGATAGTACAAAATGTTTCCATGTACTCCTTACACGGTCTCCTATGTCATTAACATCTTACGTTACCAAAGAATATTTGTCAAAACTAAAAAACCGATGTTGGCATATTACTATTAATTAAGCCCCTGATTTTACTTGGATGTCATCAGTGTTTCTACCAGTGTATTCTCTCTGCTGTGGAATCTACTTCAGGGACAACGCAGAAGCGTCAGGCCTTCCCAGGCGCCACTGGTCTTTGGCAGCTTCCTTGATAGTCTTACAGGATCAAGTACCTCATATAACGTACCCTACTCTGGGTTTCTCTCTTGTTTTTCTCAAGACTAAACAGCAGCATTTTGTAAAATATGCCACATTAGGCCAAGCAGTGTTGGCTCACATTTATAACCCTAGCACACTGGGAGGCCTATGGGGGAGGATTACTTTAGGCCAGGAGTTCAAGACCAACCTGGGCAAAATAGCACTACTTCTTCTCTATAAAAAATTTTAAAAAATAGCTGGGCATGGTGAGGTGTGCCTGTCGTCTTAGCTACCCTGAAGGCTGAGGTGGAAGGACTGCTTGAGCCCCAGAGTTTGAGGCTGCAGTGAGCCGTGACAATAACTCCAGCTTAGACAACGGAGCAAGACTCTGTCTCAAAAAAATAAATAACCCCAGAGAGTTGAAGTATCCTTTCATGATGTCATATCAGAGGGGATATGACAGCCATATGACATCACTAATGAGGCTAAACTGTTCACTTGATTAAGGTTGTGTTCACCAGCTTTTTCTACTGCAAGATATAGCAATCTTTTTAAAAATAACAATCTCTTAAATGATACTTTAAGAGATAACGAAAGGATCAGTGTTAAAATTCAACTTCATTTGGTTTTCTATTTTAAGAAGCATGTACAGGGCTGGCTGAGTCCCTGCCTCTTTCACAGGTGGAGACCACACTGGCCTTCTGAATCTCCTGCCTGGTGCCAGGCAGGTCATCCCAACCACAGCCAGGAGGGCAGGACAAGCAAGGGGATGGAGGCACTCACACTCAGGGTCCTACCTACACGAAACTCAGGCCCTACCTGCCTCGGCTGCCTCACTCTACTCCCAGCCTGCCTCTGACATCAATGCATAGATTTACTTTGAGAAACACTAAGGTATAAAAAAGATGCATATTTTATTTTAGAAAAAAGTATCCTGTAAAAGAGGATCCTGAAGTAACCCTAGCAAACCTACCGTTCCCCAAATTAACTTGACCATAGAGCCCTTTCTTCACCTAAACTTATTAACACTCTGGGAAAACGAGAATAGACTTGCGGGCACTAGACAGGGTCCAGCCTGCCTCTGCCCCTGCTCTTAGCCGTCTGACCTTGGCTAAGTTCCCTCATGGAGGATGTTCTTCAGAGACTCTGACATCCTCAGTCACGATTCTAATGCATTTAAATGGAGTTCTTTGACCTCTTATACAGCCCCAGGAAGGCTGGGCTTGCACTTCTGTGAGCTGTAAATGGACATGCTGACAGTCCTAGGAGAGTGGCTGACCCTGGTCACCACACTGGGGAGCACAAGCAGTCCAGATGGGCAGCCAAGCACTCCAGCACTGACTTCCTTCCGCTCTCTGAAATCATCACTGCGCCACTGCGGATGAGGACAGGCTGCACCTCAGTCCCCCACTAACCTTTCTGCCCTTTAACTGCCGGGACTCTCACCCAGCTCTAGCAGAATGGACATCTGTCCTCGGATACACGATCTTAACATCTGCTAGAGAACACTGTACTGGCAAGCTAGTGAGCTGAAAATTTAGACACCAAATTGCATCAGACCTCCTAGCCAAGCTCATTTCCCAGTTTTCAGGGGCCCCGACGGAGCAATCCTCCTGTTCAGAAGATCAGAGCAGCGTGCTGAGCAATCGCCATTTTGGCCCAGAAGCAGGAGGTAAAAAGCAGACCCTAATATCATTTAGACCCAGGGCTCCACCTGGGAGTAGCAGTCAGTGGGTAGTGTGAATACACAAGCGTATCTGGCCATCCATCAAATGAAGAGCTCACGCCGCAGAGTGTGTCTTGGGGAAAAACATCCCACATAGTAAGAAAGAACGTGGCCTTTTCAATTATATGACAAGGTGAGTTTAGATATAAATGAAGGCAGCTGTTCATTTGATTTTTTAAAAATCTGTCATCTTTTACCAAAAGAAGGGCAGAATGGTAGAAAATTCACGAGACTTGGAAGGAGACAGACTAAAACCCCAATCCTGGCTCCTGGGGCCTGTTGCTTAACTTCTCGGAACTTCAGTTTTCTCCTCAGAAGACGGGAATAATGATACTTCCTTGGCAAGGATGTTTTAAGGATCCAATGAGATAATTTGCCTAAAGCTTCTTAGCCAGTGCTTGGCACAGAAAAAGAATTAACAAACGTGGAATTCCTTTCACCGCAAGCTTCCTTTTCACTGTAGATTGTCTTGTGGTTGGCATACAATGGCATGGTCTGAATTCTGCACACGCTTGGTACCTTAACACCAAACCCTCAAGAATGGTACAGACCCATCTTGATGTTTTTTTATTCTTTAGCCTTCACCTCACTTACTTGTTAAGACTTTTATACTCTACCCTTAATAGATTTGACATGTACCCTTGCAACATACACTATAGGTGAGGTCCTCTCTCCACCCAGCTTCTCCCCTCCTCTTTCCTCCTCCATCCTGGACTACAGTTGTGTTGTAGCTTTCATATGAAAGTGTGGGTGATTATATATTGGTTTCATAATAGTACTGAGTACATCAGATACTTTTTCTTCTATTCTTGAGATACTTTACTAAGAAGAAGATGTTCCAGCTCCATCCAAGTAACCATTAAAGATGTGAAGTCTCCGTCTTTTTGTGGCTGCATTAATATTCCATGGTATACATATCCCTCGGTTTACTAATCCATTCATGGGTAAAAGGGCACTTGGGCTTCTTCCATGACTTGGCAATTATGAATTGGGCAACATTCTGGCGCAAATATCTTTGTTTTTACAAAGATATTTTGATTTTTGGTCATCTGGATATATACCTAGTAGAGGAATTGCAGGATCAAATGGCAAGTTTACTTTTAGTTCCCTAAGAGCTCTTCCAACTTCTTTCTAAAAGGAACCTATTAGCTTCCATTCCCACCAGCAGTGCAGAAGTGTTCCCTTTTCTCCACATCCACGCCAACATCTGTAGTTTTGGGATTTTGTGATACGGGCCACTCTTACTGGAGTCAGATGATATCTCAAAGTGGTTTTGATTTGCAATTCTCTGATGATTAAAGATGATGAGCATTTTTTCATACGTCTGTAGGTCATGTGCCTGTCCTCTTCAGAGAAGCTTTAATGAATGCGTGATTAAAAATAAAGAAAGGAAAGAAAGAAAGGAAGGGAAAGAGGGAAGGAAGGAAGGAAGAAAAAATGACCTAGAGGGGCAGGGCCTAAGGGGTCTCTAGGCTGAGCGGCATCATGAGGGAGCAGACAGATGTCAGCACCTGAGACAAGTCTTCTTGAACATTGCAGTTTGCCTAGGAGGCCAAGGTGTCTCATCCTCTCTTGACGGGATCAGGATGGTCTTTCTCCTGTCTCCTGTCCCCTTTCTGCCTGCATGGCTTGTTAACATTTACATTGCCTATGGGCAGGAATTAAGAGGGCAGCTAAAACTTGCTGCGCTGGAAAGAACATGGGCCTTTTGTCCAGTCTGTTCTGACAGCGGATTGGTCTAGTTTTCTTGGAGAAGCAACAAAGGGTGCTTTTTGCCGGAACCAAGAGTCCCCAGTTCCTGCCAAACATTTGCCACTCTGCAGGGTGTAACCATCACAGCAGTCTGTAAAGCCACTGAGAAAAATACCCTTTGGCAAAAACAAATCTCAGCCAATTTGTTTAGTTTTA
Organism: Galago senegalensis; assembly: GCA_963575145.1. Classification (NCBI taxonomy): domain Eukaryota; kingdom Metazoa; phylum Chordata; class Mammalia; order Primates; family Galagidae; genus Galago; species Galago senegalensis. Next base: position 18,511 of record CAUYTI010016368.1, on the reverse strand, counting down.
AATACTTCTGCGGCCAGAGGAGAAGAATGACAGATTGGGTTAGATATAAACAGAAGCAGATTTAAGAGAATGAGATAGGAGGAAGCCAAGATATGATACAGCCTAGGACAGCCTGGCTTAAGTCAAGCTGAGGGAGAAATTGGAGATGATTTCAAACCAGGCTGAAACCTAAGTCCCTGGCGCTCCCTTCCCATAGCCACGGGCTTTCCACCCTCCTCTGTGCACCCCTGAATTGACCAGGCACACATTCGGGGATGGCCGTGAGCAGCATTCTCCTTTCTGGGCATCCTGAGAGAGAAGTCTGTGCTTTACGAAGGTTAATTCCAGGCTCAAACAAAGGCCACCGAGGGCGTGAATGTCTGAGTCAGTTGGGGTTGACGCGTTCCATCTGCTGCTAAGCACCTCGCTGGGCTGCATGCTTCTAGTCTGCGCGCTGTCTTAAACATTTTCAGCCGCTGACAGATGAAAGCTGGCCTTGGTGCGATGTACGTTCTTTGGTGCTTGTACATGCTCTTATAAGGAAGTACTCAAAGAGGACTCCGTCGCTGCAGGGGCAGGGGCACTGGCGCTGGGCTTACAACAATGACCTGACCTGGACTCAAGAGATGGCTCCAGTGCCTTAATTTGTGTCTTTCTGTCACCAGTGTTGTTCAAACCTTGACAAGACAAAGCCAAAAGGCAAGCATGCCCTGAGGATGCTTTGGGAATTCAAATTCTAGTGGATAACTTCGCTTCTGATTTGCCAAGGAAGCAGGCCATCGATTAGGACCAAGTGATCAGAGCGGTGGGGATGTGCTCTTTCAAATTACTTACAACGTAGAATTTAATTATTTAATATTTTAGTGCTTAATTACCTGTAGTATGGTATAGTTACTGACCAATCAGAACAGACGCCAGACAGAGCAAAGAAGCAGGGTTCCAGAAGGCCCCTACAGTGCAAAACACCCATCTTTTTTTGTTCTCAGAGTGTAGGAAAGTCCTGAGGGGCCGGGCAGTGGCTGCCAATCAGCTGGGAAGAGAACATTCTCCTGCTCCAGGAAGCAGCAGTCAGGACCAGGTCTAGGGGCCTCCTGGTCTTGTGGGTGGAGGTGAGGGCCTAGGCACACAGCAGCAGCACAGAGAAAAGCAGCCTCTGCAATGTTTGCATTCGATCAGACCACGCTAACACAGGAGAGTTTAGCCCTTCTAAATTGCTACCGGATCAATCATTTCAGGATAGAATGTCCTGGAAGTCAATTTCCACGTTAGCTTAGGGGCTGGCGAACTCGGCCCCTGTGACACCCAGGGACTGCTGGGCTATCTCCAGGGAATTTAGTCCAATCCTCCCATAGACTGAGACTATCTCCAGGCACCGCCAGCTCAGATTTCTACTCAAAACACATATACTCATGTCTGGGGAAAGGCAAGCATGAAATATACTTCGCTGAAAAGTTGAAAAGCATGGAGGGTAAGTTAATTTTCAAAGAAGAAAGTCAGTCAGAGGCACAACCCATCGAAACGTGTGATTCACCCCTGGAGGGCAGACACGGATTTTCCCTCCCGGGAACATCACCAAATTAGTTGGCAGTTGAAAATATGATCTCTGACTTTTCAATTCCCTTAGATCCTACATTTTATTCTAAGACCATGAAACAACATGAGACTAAAAATCTCATTCAGAAACAGAAGTGGAAAGAAGATTCAGTATTTCTCTTGTTTAGAGAAAATGCTCTCAAGGGTATTTCATAACTAAAATTGAAATGTGCAGGTGGGGGGAGGGGAGGACATGTGGGTTTTCCTTGCTTGGTTCATGCTGGACAGAGAGGCAGCCTATGATCTTAGGAGGCACCGACATCTCCCATGTGCGGTCACCACAGGGTTGCTGTGTGCAGAACCCAGGTCCTGCTCTGCTCTCCTTGGCGACTTGGGCACAGCCATCAGTCAGGAGCCGTGCTCTCACTTTGGGGGGCAGGGATGAGGAGGACAAGTAGTGGGAGGAACCACTCAGGTATGAAGAGTTCTGCCACTCACTGGATGTGTGGGTTCAGGTGAGGTACTCAACCCTCTGAGCTGTAGCTTTTACAGCTCTGAATTGGGGCAAATAACTTCTGCTGTATCTAGAAAGGGAGGTCTAGGTTCAGATTTTCTGACGCCAAATGCTACAAAATAAAATACAAAATACGGAATAATAAAGGGATTTGTTCTGTGAAGTTTGGACCAGGAGTAGGAGCCATCGTCAGGGACCCAGAGGACCACGTGTGGCCTTGACGTCGCAGGTTCCCAACCCAGGCAAGCCAGCCTCACTAATCTCTCACTTTCAAATATGGGTGCACAGTGATTGGCTAGGCTGAGAGGGGTGGGCCACAGAATGGGGAGGTGACCGCAAAGGAGTATAGAGCTTTCTAGGGAAGATAACTAAAATGATCTGAAAGTGATAGTGGCAATAGATACCTGGCTGCCACTGAACTGTACATTTTAAAACTTCCTTTAACCCTTAGATAGAACTAGAATTTTTTTTTTAAGGCAAGATATCATTCTGCCATCCAGGCTGGAATATAGTGGAATGATCATAGCTCAATGTAATCTCAAATGCCTGGGCTCAGGCAACCCTCCTGCCTCAGCCTCCCAAGTAGCTGAGATTAAAGGCACGTGCCATCATGACTGGCTAATTCATTTTTTTGTAGAGACAGAGTCTTGCTACATTGCCTAGGAGGGTCTCAAACTCCTGGCATCAAGCCATTGTCTTGCCTTGGCTTCCTAAACTGGTGAGAGTACAGGCATGAGATTACAGGCACCACCCCCAGCCTGTATATTTTCACGGGGTGAATTAAGTGGTATATGAATGACGTTTCAATAAAGTTGTTTAAAAATTATGAATGGACAACCAAGAAGCATCTAAAATCTAAGAAAAGCTTATAGCAAGAAAAAGATTAGAATAAATAAGGAAAAAAATTAACTTGAGGAAAACTGAGATCATTCAGAAAATGGAAGAGAATTTTAAAAATGATCAATTACCCTTAGATTCAAGATGCTGCATCCAAAAAATAAGAATAGGGAGCTATGAAACAGGAACTATCCAAAACCAAGAAAGAGTTTTTATAAATTTCAAAAAGTTTGTTAAAATATAAAAATTCAATGAAAGGTCTAGAAGATTAAAGTCAAGGATCATCCCCAAACATAGAGCAAAAAGCCGAAACACGGGGAATACAGAAAATTAACATGTCACCGGCAATTTCACAATGAAAATATGTGGGAAATAGAGGAAATGAAATTAAAAAGAAAAACAGAAACATTTTCCCAGAGCTAAAGACAGACAAGAGTCTTTCAAATGAAAGGGTCTACCATTAATGAGGAAAATGCTCATGCCTGGATATATCGAGGTGAACTTTCAGAACATTAAAGGGAAGAGCAGAGCCCAAAAGCTTACAGAGAGATAAAATGGGTGATAATACAGGATCCAAGAATCCAGCCAGCCTCAGAAACAACAGATCTCAGCAGACAGTGTAATGGGCTTTCAAATTTGTCACTGAAAATTATTTTTGAATTGAGAATTTTCTCTTCTACTCCTGCATCGAGAATAGGAATATTACATCTCCCTTTAATGTTGTGGGAAACAAGAGATGTGGCCTAAAAGTAATGGAACAAGAAATAGAAATTTCAAAACATCATTTGACGTTTAACAAGTAGTCAATAAAAGCATTACTATTCTAGTGGAAAAAGAGGCAAAGGACAAGGAAAGGAGGACAGTATAAGCTAGATCTTTATTCTTCATAGCCAGGAATAGATTTGGTTATAAGAAACTTAAGTCTAAAAATAGTATAGAGAGGCAGAAACGTAACCATCACTAGTACTGAAACTATAAATGGTCTAGAATCCACGTTGCTAAGCAGCGGCCTGATGGTGGGGGTGGGGGAAGGGGGGAACCTATTGTTTATTTCAAAATGAGACACAAGTTAAAAATCAGTTTTTTCAACTAATAAAACTTTAAAATACAGAACCCAGAAGCACAACAGGGAGCCCAGCCCTTAACACCTGAGTAGCTATGTACATTCACAGTACGCTGCATAAAACTCACAGATCATGGGTTTTACAGTTTGGTTTTTTTTTTTTTTTTTTTTGAGAGTCTCAAGCTGTCATCCTGGTTCATGGTGTCAACTCATAGCAACCTCCAACTCTCAGGGTTAAGTGATCCTCTTGCCTCAGTTTTTCTATTTTAAGCAGAGATGGGGTCTTGCTTTTGCTCAGGCTGGTCTCAAACTCATGAGCTCAAGCTATCCATCTACCTCGGCCTCCCAGAGCACTAGGATCATAGGTAAGAGCCACAGAGCATGGCTGGTTTTACAGTTATTTGAGCTTGGAAAATGCTGTATTATTCTTAACATCTCTTTGTAGAGATTCAAAGTATATTTTAGTTTATTAAAAGTAAGGTGAACAGATGTCTTGCTTTTGGCGGGACAGTCCTGATTTTTAACAATTTGTCCCACATCCTGCGGCATTTTTAAAAAGTCCCGATTTGGGGGAAGAATGCAGGACAAGCTAGGGAACAGTGGGAGAACAGGAAGGGAATAGACTGTTTTCAGCTGCCATGTGGCTATTTCGCCAGGATCTGAGTTTTATATTATTTTTGTTAATTTTATAATGTTAGATTTTAATAATAACAAATAATTGTTGAGAACTGATTATTAAGAACTGCTTATCAAAGTTCGCATTGTGGATCAGTTGTTAGAATTTGACCACCATTGTTTGGACTTAATGAACAATGGCATTTTTTGGCATTGGCAACAACTTCGAAAACATTTTGTAACTGTCTCTCAGACGGTACACATTGTACTGTGTGCTAGTGTTAGTTAAACAAATGATGTCAACAAATCAGCTATTCAGATAATTTAGGTAAGTAATTTATTTATTTCATGGATTTAGCAGACAGTACTCATATTATTTATATTTTATAGTGGCAGCAAAAAGTCTAGTGCTAGCCTTGAAAGTGACACTTACAACTTGCGAGGTATCACTATTAAAAAAACATATTGATAAGGAAAAGGTTAAATCTTGGGCATCAGCAAAAATCACTATAGAGAACAAATGGTTAGAATTATTTCATCATTTTGAAACAAACCATGTTCCATACAATAATGCACTAAAAATTGTGGGATATGTGCTGTCCTTACCAGGGAACTAATGCTGTGACTGAACGCGTTTTTTCTACGGTAAATAAAGCGCGGACATCAGAAAAATCACAAGTAAGTGTTGAGACTTTGAAAGCCATTTCATGTGTGAAATATAATTTAACAAATTCTTGTGAAAAATTTCATGACCTTTTAAACAATGACAGCAATCTACTAAAAAAAATTCACTCAAATGAGAAATATGCCAAAGAATAAAATACTATACATAATTTTTTAATGTGTATTTGTAAATTATATTTATGTTGAAATTAAAAAATATATTATAATACTATTTTTGAGTTCTATGAAAAATTTTGTTGCTCCATATAGACCAAATTTTTAATTAAGAAACCCCCACCCTCCTCTGTCAATGGTGTCCCGCTTTACCAATGTTAAAATCTGGTCACCTTAATTAAAAGCTCTAAGATAGAAAATGAATCACTTTAACTTCATTTAAATGTAGGTCAATTCACTAAAAGATCAGTTTGACGAATTATTAATTTGCTGACTTTTGTAAATTTACCAACTGTCTTTTCTCCCCCAAGATTTAATACTTGTTGTGGGGATGTTTTCAAAGTTTTGACAAGAGGCTGGGCTAGCTCATGCCTGTAATCCTAGCACTTTGGGAGGCCAAGGCAGATGGATTACTTGAGCTCAGGAGTTGGAGACCAGAGTGTACAAGAGCGAGACCCTGTCTCTAAAAACAGCCCGGCATTGTGACAGATGCCTGTAGTCCCAGCTAACTGGGAGACTGAGGCTAGAGGATTGCTTGAGCCCAAAAGTTTGAGGTTGCTGTGAGCTATGATGGCATGGTACTTTACTGTGGGCAACAAAATAAGATTCTGTCTCAAAAAAAGCTTTGACAGGAATGTGCAAGTGGCAAAAGAATATTAAACATCCAAAAAGTTAATAGAGAATAAATTAATATAAATGGATAATTTTCCACAAGGGAGACTGCTTAGAATGCCTCTGGTTTCTTTTGGACATTTCTGGATATCATTTTTAACTTTGTTTAAAGTTTCCAGCATTTTAAGTTTTCTTTTCCCTCAATGCCTCCAGTAGACTTGCAGCATTAATTTTGTATTCCAAGCAATTGAACATTTAAATTAAACAAATTCAAATTCAAAAACATTCCAAAGATATCAGTTTTACATTGATTTAAATCTAATTTAAACTCTGATAAATACAAAATTAATGCCAATAAGCTACTTAAGAATTGATGAAAGAACATTAAAAACTCTTTAGAAGAGATAATAACATTCCAAAAGCACATAACAGAAATAAAATACGGTTGAAACAATTACATAGGAAATGCCAAACCTTTGGGTAGAAAAATTGTACTGCACATAGGAATTTTCAAATAATGCTGAAATCTGTTTTACCAGCTTTTCAGCATTTTAGGATAGGATGTCTTTTTTTTTTTTAACCCTTGTCTTAGTAAGAAAGCGTCTCAGTAAATACAGTCATGTGCCACATGAAGACATTTCTGTCAACAACAGACTGCATATCCGATGGTCCTGTAAGATCATAATGGAGCTGCCCTATGCAGCTGTACCATTTCTTTTTTTTTCTCTTTTTGTTTTTATTTCTGAGATAGAGGCTCACTTTGCTGCCCTCAGTGCAGTGCCATGGTGTCATAGCTCACAGCAACTTCAAACTCTTAGCTCAAGCAATTCTCTTGTCTCACTCTCCCAAATAGTTGGGACCTCAGGTGCCCACCACAACACCCGGCTATTTCATAGAGATGGGTTCTCCCACTTGCTCCAGCTGGTCTTGAACCTGTGAGCTCAGGCAAGCCACCTGCCTCGGTCTCCCAGAGTACTAGGATTACAGGCGTGAGCCACTGCACCTGGCCCCAGGTATACCATTTCTTATTTTATACTGTATTTTTTACTGTACCTTTTTTTTTTTTTTGAGACAGAGCCTCAAGCTGTCCCCCTGGGTAGAATGCCGTGGCATTACAGCTCACAGCAACCTCTAACTCCTGGGCTCAAGCGAGTCTCTTGCCTCCGCCTCCCAAGTAGCTGGGACCACAGGCGCCCGCCACAACGCCCGGCTATTTTTTGGTTGCCGCCGTCATTGTTGTTCGGCGGGTCCGGGCTGGGGATTTGAACCCGCCACCTTAGGTGTACGTGGCTGGCGCCTTAGCCGGTTGAGCTATAGGTGCCGAGCCTCCTCTCTTATCTTGTTCAGTCTCCAAGGAGGCCTTGGGAATGAGAAATGATTTTCCCCCAGCCCCTATGGCAATATCACTTATCACCCCTGCTTCTGTTTCCCCGCCACTAGCCTGAAGCTTGAGAGGAACCTTGAACCACCTCTGTAGAGAGGGGAGCCCAAATGTCCCCACCAAGTCCCACAGCTACTACCCTCACCCCCCAAAAAAAACCCAGCAGGGAGCAGGGGCAAAACTAACTATTCTCAGCAGCGTTTTGTAGAGAAAGAGACTTAGGGGCTTAGATACAGACCACCCAGCCCTTTCCCCCTCAGTGTCCCATTATTTTTTCATTTCGCAGGTATTTACATACCTACTGTGTACTAGGCATGGGCTGGTGCCTTGGGTCAACTGCAGGTAGGGGTGGGGGCAAAGGTAGGCACTTTCCCAGCTCCTCACCTCATTGCTTCCCTCTAAGGTTTCCTGAAAACCCTGAGCTATCACACTGCTTCTGTAGGAGCAGCCTGTGGGGAAAAGTGCTCTGGGACAGGTACTTGTGAGGAACAGGTGGAGTCACAGATGACCTACCCAGCTGCTGCCTTCATCCACAACGTCCCTGTCCCCACTGGCCTCCTGACCCTGGGGGTAGCACTGGAGGGGTTGGGGGAGTCTCAGGGAGCCATTAAGCTAGAGGAAGCAGGCAGGACCTTGTCCAGCAGCACAGCCAGCTTCTGCCTACTCCCCTAGCTTTGTGTCTACCTTTCCCTGTGTCCCATCTTTCCCAACTCCCAGCCATCAATGAACATCAAGAAATGTTGAGAAGGGAAGTTAAAGGACTTATCCCAAGATAACTTCCCTCCTCAGAGAAGTAAACTTCCTAAGCCCACCTGTTACTCCAAGAGTCTGTTCATTCATGAGGCTCCACCCTCCAAGAGTCTGTTCATTCACGAGGCTCCTGCCCATGCAGACCTTGAGGCAAGAACCATGTCTTTACCAGCTTATAAGTCGCAGCTCAGGGCACAGACTCAGCAAAGTTGTTCTGCAGTTATTGTTTGTTGAATTAATGAATAATGGGGAAATTGGCTGAGCATTTAGACATAAGTCAGCCCATGTGCAACTTTCCCAGGTAGACTTGCCTTCACCCCACCCAACAGATAATAATCATAAGCACTACCATTTATTGAGCACTTGTATTTGCTAAAGGCTTGGCAGGCACTGTCTCCTCTCAACCTCACTGGATCAGGTGGACTCTAGTGGCCACAGCCCAGGCCAGTCCTTTTCCTTCACTGTCCTCTGCTTAAGAATTGAGTCATGATTTGTTCAATATATGCTTCCCTCTCTGCACTGCTCCAAGCCAGTAAGGGTGATATCTGTTTGCTCACTGTCTTAACCTCACACCCATGAAAATGTTTGTTATTAATGAATAACTGAACAGAGAGATGGGGAGCAGGGACTGGACACTTCCTAAAAGGGATTGGCCTTCTGCCCACCATGGACCCAGCCCTCTTGAAAGTAAGTCTGATGAGAGAAGCAGAGAGCAGCTATCTGGTAGTGTGTACATGGTCCCAGAGTCAAAACCAGAGCCAAACTGGACACCTTCCCTTCCCTGAGTTGGGGTGGAGGCAGAGAACCTGGCTCAGACCAGCATTAAACTCCGGTTGTCTCTGAGAAGATTCTGAGGGCCCTGAGTTGAACTTCAATGGTCTTCGTCTATCCTCTTCCCTCTCCCCTGGAAAAGATTAACATCTCTCCGAGGTCAGAGTGTTAGTCTGTTAGTCGTACCCCTAACCTCTGCCACTGAGCATTTGCAGAACCAGAATTCCTTTACATTCAGAGAACCTCCCAGGAACTGGATGCTCACCCAGTTCTTTGAGATTCTCCTCATCTCTCCCCAAATCCACATGGCTAGGGGAGAGGGGCAGATGAGGACACCCCCACAGCAGGCACCTAGTTCAGCCCCGGCACGCCCAGTGACTGACAGATGCAAATGTTCCGCCCGGTCCCCGCGGGCCGCTACCTCCCTGGCTCGCCCGCCTGCTCTCCCGCCTCCCGGCCAGCTCCCTCCTTCCTTTATCTTATCAAAGCCCCGTAATTACAATTGCTATTTTGTTTCCTTGAATCTGCAATCAGAGCTCCTGGGCCCAGATGAGCGAACGCCTGTCAACCTGATCGCTGAGTGACAGGTTGAGCTTGGCCACTTTTCTCCGCCGCTCCCACACTTGGCAAACACAAACACACACATACACACTCCCTGGTCTGCAAACACAAACACACACTCCTCGCCAACACAAACAGCCCCTCTCCGCAGACACGCCCTCGTCGGCACCCAAACACACACCTTCAGCCTCTTCCCAAACGCACCCCTGGCCCCTCAAATCCACGCCGGCAGGAGCCAGCCGCTGGGCAGGCAGCTCGCTCATACTGCGCGCTCCTGCGCTCTGATGTTCAAAGCATCCGCGGGCTCTCAGCCGACTCTTCAAATACAAATCGCTGGGACTACATTATGCACTTCGGACCTGTCTGGGAGCCATTCCCCTAATTCCCCCCAAATACGACCCTGCCCTTTCTTCAGCTGGCAACCCCGTACGGCTTCATTCCGCAGCACTCGAGGCCAGAGTAAACTGGCGGAGCCAGTGCTTGAGGGGCCAGAAAAGGGTGATCGAGGAGAAGCAGGAGCAGCGAGGGAGTAAAAACAATTCTCAGCTCTGTTCCCTGGGCGCCCCATCGGGCTGGGTAATTCCTGACTCAGAATCGATGTGGATTTGGCCACCACTGCGGGCAGGAGTGTGCTCGGCGACGGCCCACGGCAGCTAAAAGACTGACCAGGAAAACAGGCCAGGAATACAATGAACCGTCGGTGGCGTCACGGGGGGATGGGGTGGCAGGGGATAACTATTGGAGCAGGGCCAAGCGCAGGGGGTAGATGGGTCAGCTTGGCAGGCTTCCTACTGTGCTACACTCAGCCAGACTCTCCGGGTCTCCAACCAAGCACGTGCCGAGGACTTCGGAGGCTGGAGGCGAAGTGAGGAAGGGAAAGGAGTTGTGAATACCACAGCCCGACTCCCCTACTCTAACAAGAGCCCTTCCAATGAATGAATGTTCGCACACATGCTAGCAAGCCCAATGACTTATTCTGTCGCCTTCTGCCTAAAATTTGGCAGCCGGTACCACTAGCCGAGCCGTACCACTAGCGGCTGGTGAAGCAGTCCCGACCACCAGAGGGCGCCAACGCCACCTTCTTCTCTCCCGGCGACCTCGAGCCTCCCGCGAGTGGCTCCAAGACAGGCTGTCCCCTTTGCCTTGGCTTTTCAGTGGAAACATTTCAGGAAAGCAATTCCGGTACGAAGAAAGCGCCTATGACCCTGATCACCGCAACATGGAGAGGAGTCACCTTCCTCTGTCCTCAACTTGAGGACAAAGAGGGTTGAAAATTGCACCTCCTAGCCACCACGGGTATGGCCTCTTCTTTAGGGGTATGTGTTGAGGAGAGGGCTTCTCTGTATTATGGGGACTCTCTTAAAAGTTTACCTTACCTGTCCCAATACCAGCCCCTTGGAGTTATCTTGGGACCCCTCCCCCTTGCCCACTCATTTGGCCAGACTGGTTCTGGAAGTGGCCTGACCCCACCAGGCCCTGTTCTCTGTCCATCCTCAGCCTGTCTGGCCCCAGGGTGTCTGGGGAGGTAATGCTTTGTCTGTTTGTTTGTGGGGCATTGTCAACTCCCCAACACAGCTGTTGAACTGCTGACCCCAAAGCTGGTCACACACATGCTCATCCTCACACCAGGTACATCCTTTCTTCCTGGCATAGTTGCAGCCAACACCCAGAACAACCTGATTCCGGGCACCAGAGACCCTCCCTGCCCCCAGACAAGGTGGTGTGTTGCGGGGGCAGAAACCCCTCCTAGTTCAAGAGCCCAATTCCCAGGGGCCCCTTTCTGCCCCCATATGCCAGGCCACCCGGATTCTGGTTTCCTTGTCACCCAATCTGGGCCAGTCCCCTCCATCTGGCCCCTGGAATCAAGTTTCTAAGGGTCCAGCCTTGCTCAGAGACTCAAAAAGGAGCAAAGACTGGTCCCTGCCCCACCCCTTGCAGGCCCTCTCTGGGCCTCAGCCCCCTCATGGAGTTAGGGATGCACATTCCTCAGCCTGCTTAAGCCCCCTTATCTGCCCCCTGCCCATCAACCTGAGTGCTGACAGAGGCCCAGGCCCCTTGTTTGGACGCTGATAACCTCCTGCAATGGCCCTCCCCCACCTGCAGGGGCTGGGAACAGACTAAGTGTTGGGAGGTCCCCTTCCAGCAAGGCAGTTGGGGCCAACGCTTTATCCTGGTCTAGGGACCAGGGAATAAGATCCCACATTCCCCTGCCCTCCCACAGGCCAAGAGCCACCCTCAGTGCTGCTACAGTGCCACCTGGTGGTCCCCAGGGGAATGTCACCCAGCATGGGAAGAGGCCACACAAATGAGTTGCAAAAACCTCACAGCACTTTATTATTTCAACCTTCATCCAAAAATGTAAAAAGTGTTAAAAACATGTAGTTCTGACCTCCACACACTAACCTCCAATTCTCATAGGCAGGTAGGAAGGGAGGGATGATCAGGATAAAAGTTCAGAGTTCCTCCAACCCCTAGAGAAAAGGGAAGCCCCAGGCATGGCATACAACAAGAACAGCAGGTCCCTATGGAGAATAGGCCCCTTTCCTAGCTCAAGCCCAAGTCCCTCAAACCAAACCCCACCCCAAACTCTCCTCAACGAAGAGGAAACATTTAAAAATTCTTGAAACTTGTCCAGGAACATGGTGCATGGCACATGTAGCAGGCAGCTGGCTGACCTGGGAAGAGCAAATAGGGGTCAGCATCCAGGCCTTTACCTGCTACTTCCTTCCCTCCCAGAGACTTCTGGCATCCTTCCCTCTACTCACCAAGGAGTGCTAGGGCTTGCCCCTGTGCTTTTTGGCAGGAAGGATGGGACACAACTCAGTTTCTTCCTCTTCACTCTCTTCTTCTTCACTCTCCTCTTCCTCAGAAATATCATTGCTTATAGTAACTGATGGACACACAAGGAAGTAGGGGGAGGTGGCCCCTTTCGCACCACACTTACTTATGGCCTGTGGTGATAGTCTTGCAGGAACTCCGGCCTCACAGAGCTTATAGTTTAGGTGGGAAGAACCTCAGGCACTAAACTGGGCAACACGAGAGCTTAAAGGGGTCCACATTACTGAAGTTGGGAGAAACTGGGACAGATTCCACGAAGGAGGTAGGCTTGAGTAGGACAGAAAGTACAAGGCACAGCACAGGAGGGCATGCAGGTCTGCATGGGGGCTGAGCTGGGAGATGAGGCTGGGATGGGGCAGAAGTGTGGAGTGGAGGGGGGACCTGATAAGAGTATACTGGAGGAAAAGGAGAGGGCCCACCCCTCCTCTCACCAATCTGGTGCCGCCCAGTGATCCGCACAGGACCAGAGCCTGACTTCAGGCGGAATGTTACAGGTGGTTGGAGCTGGAAGTCATCTAGGCTCAGCTGGAAGGAAGACAAGGATGAAGGCCTGGCCTACACATAGCCCAACCCACCTATGATGAGTACTGAAGTCCTCAATCCCCTCACCACAACCACAGAGGTATGGCTGGGGAACTCACCATGGGCTGGCAGGACAACTTGAGGTTGGCCACAGGCACTGCAATCTCCTGGTGGTCATGGTTCTGGGCCACAACTTCTACCACATTACACTCGTCTTTGGCCCGCTCAGTCAGGCAGAGCTGGGAAGGGTACACAGGGCCTCCTCAAGCGAGGGCTGACACCACTAGTGAAGGCATCTACCTTAGAATTTGCCCAGCCTCAGAGGCCCCAGGATCACCTGACAAGGGAGCCACCCAAGTGGGGCTTAAGCAGATAATATGACTCCTGGTAAAGGGAGGAGAGTTGGGTTGAGGCACGCTAATTCCCTACCCAGGTTTATTCATCACTGACCCCTCCCTCGCCCCTCACCATGGTCAATGCCAGCACGTGCTCCGCATCATCCTCCTCCTCTACTTTGAAGGTGAAAGAGCGGGTATGGCCGGAAAGCTCACAGCCTGGGAAAGAACAGTGTTGAATAAGCTTGAGTATACGTGTGGGGACGTTTCACCAACCTCTACCCCATCCCCGTCATGTGTAACCACAGGCTGACCCGCCATTTACACGCCCACCAGACGCCTCGTCCCTCAGAACACCTGCGGCACTCGGCCTTGGACCCCGCCCCATACACCTAGACAGGGATCTCACCGCCCCGTTTCGCTCAAGCGGCCGCGTACGAAGCCCCCCCCTCCTTGCCTTGGGGAACAGCGAGGCACCGCTCCACCCCCACACACGCCACGAAACCATCGCATTCCTGTTCTTCATTACGAGTTCTTGCCGCCCCAGTACCACCCTCAGAGCCTCCCTTCTCCAATACCGAAGAAAAAACTGTCCATAGTGACTGGGGCTGGGACCCGCAGACCCCCGACACCCTCGGCTCGGACTCGGCTTTCCTGACTGAAAAACGCCAAGGCGGCAGCAGTACCGGCGGCCATACTGTAAGAGAGGCCTCTAAACTCCGCCCCCGACACGTACAAAGCGAGAGACCCTTGGCCAGTTCCGGCCCCGCCCATTAAAGGAGACGCTCAGTCTAGAAAGGGGAAAGGCACCGAGGAGGGTCTTAGCGCTTTTCCGCCCAGCAGCCTGCGACTGCAGCTCAGACCTGTCAAGACTGTAGAAAGGGATAACAGCACAGAGCAATGGATTTAAGATTATTGTTAATGTCCTTGCTCATTTCCACGACCACGAGGGCATCTATTTTCTACAGCTACCCACACCCCCTTATCTATACATAGTGTATTTCCCATTCTTCCCTGCAAACAGCACAACAGCATAAAGCATGGGATTTAGGATTTCTTCTAAGAGCAAAGGAAACGTGCTCAGACTTGTCTTTGCCCCAAGAGCCCAGGAGCCTTAAGACTTCCAACTATAGGAATTTCCACCCAAACTCTTCTGTCCTCTCAGCTTAAGCCTTTTTTGACATGCTTCCTGGTGTAATGACCCACAACTTGTCATTAAGCTTTAGCTGCCGATTTGATGCTGGCACATACTGGTAGAGGAATTAAACTAACATGTGGATTCAACTGTTACTCCTGACAACCCCCCAGGTTTTTTTTTAACTTTCAAACCAGCCCAGGTACCTCCATCTGCCTTATATTTTGTGTCATAAAATTTAGGCCATTTTCCCATCTTCCACCTTTGACTAAAGAAGCAGGCAAACTGTGTCTCTTCTTATCCTATTAGATGGCAGCCACAAACTGGAAGCCCTATCACACCAAGGTTAAACTATGGCCAAGAGGTCGTCAGACTAACATCTATAGTATCCTTTTCAAGCTTTTGCCTTGCAGAAAATCTGGAAGTCCTTTATGGTGATGGAAGTGTGGGTAAGGGCTGACGTACGAGCCACTCTCTAAGTTAGAACAGTTGTGCTGAGGCATTACTTGCTTGTTGGTGAGGCAGGAAAGAAAAAAGGTAGGGGGCATACAAAAAGTAGGTTCACGGAGTACAACACGCTCGTTCACTTCAAGTTTTATTTTGCCTCTTGCATGGTCTTCAGATAAGTTTTACAGTTCATTTTCTACAGGAACTGAGCTGTGATCTAAACAATCAATGACATGTCATTCCAACCCTAATAAATATTCATAATCATGGAATAGCATAGTACTTTATGATCTTAAGAGTGATGGAAAAGTTTAGACCTGGGCATCTGTTTTACAGTTAGTATCTGTGACCAGAAGACCGGCCAAAGTGATTATTAAAAGTCAAGATAAAATCAAAAGCAAACTTGCTAAAAATCCTGATTCCATATGAGGATGATCCTGAAACCTTCCAGATAAAATACTAGAATTGTCCACTAGTGTTAAAGATATATTCAAGAAAATTGGGTAACATTCAGATGTATTAGTATCTAGTAAGGAGCTTCCCTTCTTTCATCTTAGTCCTCAAAAATGCAAACTTGGTTCCAGCTTTCTAACATAGATATTCTTTCTACCCTAAAAAAATGAAGGGCAAACTTCCCTCCCTTCTCACCCATTCAGTGCACACTCATAGGTCCTGGTTGGAAGTCACTAAGTATAATGCTTTAAGACTCATTCAAAGCTCACACTGTTGGAGTTCTATGAAGGAAAATGTTTCCAAGTTTCCTTCTCTTTACTCCCTTCCCCTCACAAAGTTAAACTTCAGGGAAGCAAGATAACAAAATACTGTTATAAATCGATGGAAAAGTCAGGCAGCCATTATGAAAAAATGAATCCTATAAAGAGATTACTCGCCAGCCTCATGCTCAGAACCCTTAAAAATATATCTAAATGAAAATACATAAAAGGGTAGCCATAAATCATTGGTTAAAAATGTGCTCATTCTTTCTTTTAAAAACTAGATACAAACATGCAAGAATTAAAGACTCTGATTTAATAAAACCAGTAGTAACCAGTCTTGAGATTAAAGGACAAATGACCTAAGGGCAAATTGGGGCCATTCAGTCCCTTAACAGATGTCAATATCAACATTTCACATGCTGACCAGCTACTGAGATTTCCAGAAGTGACTATAGCTTGCAACAGATGGAGTCCTAAAATTAGGCTCTTTACCCAAAATGGCCATGGCCTAGGCCTAAATGTAAAACACATTTAAAAATAATAAAACTTAAAAAAAGACAAGAAAATCCACCCTCTACTCATTTACAGCATTCAAAGTGCTATCCTGACACCCTTTCATTTTCATGAGGAAAAAAATTACAAAACAGTAAACACAAAGGATAGTCAAGTTACAGCTACTTTATATACAAAGAAATTTACAAATCTGTCAATTTTAGGCTTTTGCCATAAACAACTGCACTGCACATTTGTCCCTACAAAGCATACCATGCCTGAACCAATAATCACTACAGAAGACAATTGGCCATGGCTTTCCAAAAAGCAGAAAAACTTTCCCAAACTGAAATCATTTATTCAGCTTCCACTAATGCCACAATTATCCCCCTACTTGGAATCTCTCTACCCCTTAAGCTTCTGAAACCCACTAAATCTTTCTAGTCTCTGCCATGTCCCCAAAGACTGAGAGACATTTAATTCAATAAACAAAGGAGGATTACAGAAGTAATTTTGATCATTCTTAGGTGAGAAATGCAACCACACTGGATGCAGAAAATAGTGCTGACTACATTTATTGAAGACCCCTTCCTTATATAAGCCCAGGTAAGAGTCTCAGCACCTAACACCAGATCCCAAAAGGCGGCCCACATCTTTGTTTCACACAAGATTTAAAGCAATACTATCTTCTTCCAACCAGTGAGTAGTCTGAAAGTGTAATGGGTGAGTTTTACGTAGTCTTCTTTGTTTCCAATCCAACTGGTTGATTTGTTGCTGCTCCTAAGACTAAACTGTACGAAGATCTCAACCACCACCCACAGGTGGAGTTAAAGAGACCTAGACAGTGCATAGTACCAACAAATGTCACAGGCTCCGACCGAGTATAACCACATCCTTTGGAAATCCTTCCATTTTTGCAATTTCAAAACAGCCTAACTTGCTGTAAAATTCCAGAATTCTCTTATCATCTGGTCTCACTTCACAGAAAGCTCCCCGGGAGCCTAGAAATAAAACAAATATTAAATCATAAACAAGTAGGAAAACTATAAATATGAATTGTAATTCTTTTTAATATATTTAATATAGGGTGGCGCCTGTGGCTCAGTAGGTAGTGCGCCGGCCCCATATACTGAAGGTGGCGAGTTCAAACCCAGCCCCAGCCAAACTGCAACAGAAGAATAGCTGAGCATTATGGTGCATGCCTGTGGTCCCAGCTACTTGGGAAGCTAGGGCAAGAAAATTGCCTAAGCCCAGGAGTTGGAGATTGCTGTGAGCTGTGTGACACCACAGCATTCTACCGAGGGTGATAAAGTGAGACTCTGTCTCTACAAAAAAAAAAAATAATAATAATAATATATATATATTTAATACAGATTATAGAGGCATGTGTATACTAGTTCCAAAATTTATACCATAATTTAAAGAATTCATACTAATGTTAAACGGTGAGTAAAGAAAATGTTTCAGGGAACAGAATATAAGAAAGCTCAATGCCAAGGATAACTGTTTAAAACATTTCTACCTCTTAGGGGCCCATGAGGCAGAGCCTATTCCAGCCCATGTCACAAGTCAATATAACCAGAATATCCCAGTCTTTTTTTTCTTTTTTTGAGACAGAGTCTCACTTTGTTGCCCTTGGTAGAGTGCCCCCAAAGGGGTCATGACCCACAAGTTGAGAACTGTTGTACTACATCTATCTACGGGATTCAGTTCCAAGTTATGACACTGAGAATTATCCTTTCCTCAGTTATTTAAATTATCCGATAAAGAGGAAACCACTCACTTAAATGATAAGGATGCAACAACAAACAGGGCACATTCTCATGCATCAATGACCCTCTAACAAGACTGTTACATAGGGCTCAGCAGGATACCAGCCACATACACCAGACCTGGCGGGTTCAAATCCAGCCTGGGCTTGCCTAACAACAATGACAACTACAACCAAAAATAGCTGGGTGTTGTGGTGGGCACCTGTAGTCCCAGTTACTTGGGAGGCTGAGGCAGGAGAATCACTTAAACCCAGGAATTTGAGGTTGCTGTGAGCTGTGACATCACAGCACTCTATGGAAGGTGATACAGTGACACTCTGTCTCAAAAAAGAGTGTTACATACTATTACTGTATGGTCCAAAGGCTAAATATGGTCTTTTAAATTTTTTAAAGGATTGTTTTAAAAAAGAATATGCAACAGAGACCATATATGGCCCTTAAAGCCTAAAACATAGCAAAAAAGTTTTTATACCAATAAATATAAAATTTTCTTTTTAAAAAAAAAAATATATATATATATATTTTATATATATATATATATATATATTTTTTTTTTTTTTGAGACAGAGCCTCAAGCTGTCCCCCTGGGTAGAGTGCCATGGCATTACAGCTCACAGCAACCTCCAGCTCCTGGGCTCAAGTGAGTCTCTTGCCTCTGCGTCCCAAGTAGCTGGGACCACAGGCGCCCGCCACAACGCCCGGCTATTTTTTGGTTGCAGCTGTCATTGTTGTTTGGCGGGTCCGGGCTGGGGATTCGAACCCGCCACCTTAGGTGTATGTGGCTGGCGCCTTAGCCGGTTG
>CAUYTI010016365.1:0-15769 GCA_963575145.1 Galago senegalensis | reverse complement strand
TCTTTCATATTAACTTTAGTGAAGTTAATTATGATGTGTTTGGGGGATGTTTTATTCAGGCTGAGTCGTCGTGATGGAGGTCTGAAGCTATCTGCAAACTGAATTTCAGGATGTCTTGACATATCTGGAAAGTTCTCTTTCATAATTTCATAAAGAAGAGCCTCTGTGTTTTGCAAAGCAACTTCATCGCCTTCAGGGATTCCTATGAGGTGAATATTAGGTTTCTTTGAATTATTCCAGAGCTCTCTGAGAGAATGATCCATTTTTGCTTTCCATTTTTGATTCTCTTTGGATGTTTGGACATATTCAGAAGCTTTGTCTTTTATGTCTGAGTTCCTTTCTTCTGCCTCTTGCACTCTGTTACCAAGAGATTCCACCATATTTTTCAGATCTTTGAGGGCTGCAATCTCTTGTCTTAATGTTTCAAAAATCTTTGGTGGTGATTTTATCTTTGAATTCTTGAGTGAACTTTTGGAATACTCCTTGAATTTCTATTTCTATCTTTGCCTCTATTCTCTTAATCTTATTTGTAATCCCAATACTGAATTCAATTTCTGACATCTCAGCCATCTGTTTATATAGGAGGTCTTCAGTTTCATCTGCCACATCCTTTCTTGGGGTGGGGTGACCTACTCTGGTTAGTCATATTACCAGCCATATCCTTTCTTGAGGGGGTTGATCTACTCTGGTTATTCATATTACAAGAGCTTTTCCACTGATTTCGCCCCATGGTTATTTTACCGCATTTGGCTTTTCCCCTTGAGGTTTGTCAAGGACCCATATGGTGTTAGGCCTGAGAGACTGGGGACCTGGTTGGTGTGGTGGGGCTAAGTGGCTCTGTCTTATTTTCAGCTGGTCTCTGTCCTACCCTAGTGATTCAGTTACTCTTGGTTGAAGTCTCTGCTTTGGAGAAATACCAGCACTTAAGTTGCCCTGCCTCCCACAAACAACAACTGGGCAAGGAAAATCAAACCTTCCCTCAACCATATACCCAGGGTGCCCCTTTGAATAGTCCCTGGGTGGTCTGCCCAGTTTAAGGGGTCCAAATCAGTTGTCCCAGTTAGCACCAGTTTCAGGTGGAAAAGTTCAAATGTCTCTGGCAGCTAGATAAGAGGGGTCTGCTCACAGCTCAGATATAACTTTCTCCAGTGCTCCATGAGGGCAAAAGGATCCACCCAGCAAATGGGTTAGTCTGGGAAGGTTAATACCTCCTTCCCCACCTTGCACCCAGTTACTCATAATCCCCCAGGTCTGTGACCCTATTCACTCCAGTAGGCAACTGCTCCCTGGCTTTACTAGTGCCAAATTCACCCAGAAATCTGAGTCCAGCAGGGGTGCCTTGTGTGTTTAAATTAAGCTGTGAACATTCTCTTAATTCCAGCCCCTCGCCATCTGTCCTGGCTAGATTCCTCTGCAAGTCAGAGGCTGCTAGAGCTGATGAGGAACTCAATCCTGGGCAGCAAAGAATTAGAATTTATACTCAGGTGTCAATCCCTGCCTCTGCCCTCCCACTGCCTTTGTTTCAGCATTCCCCTGAGGGTGAGGTGCTCACTGGGAAATCTGAGTCCAGTCTGGCAAAATTTAGGCTTTGGATGTTCTTGCCATTCCAGCCTTATACCTTCTGTCTAGTCTAAATTCTTCTGCAAGTCAGAGGTTGCTAGAGCTGTTGAGGAATTCAGCTCTGGACAGCAAGCAAATTAGAGTTTATACTCAGGCGTCAATTCCAGCCTCTGCCCACCCACTGCCTTTATCTCAGCTATTCCCCTGAGGGCTGGTGCTAATGGTCTCTTTACTTACAAAAGTTACCAAGTCTGTTCCACCTGCGGCTGCTGTCTGGAACCTGTGGTTGCCCAGAGAGACGGGACTCACCTATCTGGAATGGTGTCAGTTCGTTGCTCAGGATGCCACTATTGCTGTATGGCTTCCTCCTAGCCAACTTTCTTCTCCTCACTCCTGTGCCACAGTCAGCACAAAGCAGCACCAGCCCTTTCCCCCTCCACTTCTCTCAAGGAGATGCCCAAGAATCTGGACTCCATAGGTAACAAACCCCCAGACTTCAGGGTGTGTGTGTGTGGGGAAGCCTCAGAGTTCAATGTTGCAGGGGGGGAATATATATACAGTTTTACAGTTTTATGCCTGGCAGGAGGGTGCCGTGGCACGCCAGCAGGGGTAGGAGATCCAGTTTTTAGAGGTTCTCTCCCAGGGGATAGAGTGGGAGGATGTTTGAACTCTGCTCGCTTGTTTGCATGGTGTAAACTGGGAGCCCTTCTTGTGGCGGAGGAGACTCTCATCCACTTGGTGGTGGATTTTGTACCTTTTGATTGTATTTTGGGGGTTGCAGCTCACCTAAGGAAGGTTGAAGTGCACCCTTCAATCGTCTCTCTTGGCTCCACTCCAAACCATCATCTCCCTTGCTAAACTTCTGTCCTTTAAGCCTCCTTCTGGATGGGAGCTTCTGTAAAAAGCTGGCTGCAGTCCACCATCTTGGCTCTGCCCCCTCTAGTTAAACTTGCAAGCTTAAATTATGTTGATTTTTTTTTTTTTTAGACAGAGCCTCAAGCTGTCACCCTGCGTAGAAGTGCCGTGAAATAACAGCTCATAGCAACCTCCAACTCCTGGGCTCAAGCGAGTCTCCTGCCTCAGGCACCCAAGTAGCTGGGACTACAGGCACCCATCACAAAGCCTGGCTATTTTTTGGTTGCAGCTGTCATTGTTGTTTGGTGGGCCCGGGCTGGATTTGAACCCCCACCTTAGGTGTATGTGGCTGGCACCTTAACCACTTGAGCCACAGGTGCCGAGCCAATTATGTTGATTTTTTTAAAAAAAGATTAAAAAAAAGAATATACTTATTGTGCTTTGAACTTCTTGTGAAAATAATTTAATTAATAATCTTTAAAAAATTTTGTGGCACACCTAAAATCCTCTTGTTGCACACCAATGTGCCATGGCACTCCAGTTGAAAATCACTGCTTTGGCATTTCCTTTAACTTAAGAATACTCTTGTCAAATAACTTCACATTCAATGTAAAAATCTTTTTTTTTTTTTTTTGAGACAGAGACTCAAGCCGTCCCCCTGGGTAGAGTGCCGTGGCATCACAGCTCACAGCAACCTCCAACTCCTGGGCTCAAGCGAGTCTCCTGCCTCAGCCTCCCAAGTAGCTGGGACCACAGGCACCCACCACAACGCCTGGCCATTTTTAGGTTGCAGCCATCATCGTTGTTTGGTGGGCCCAGGCTGGGGATTCGAACCCGCCACCTTCGGTGTATGTGGCTGGCGCCTTAGCCAGTTGAGCTATAGGCGCTGAGCCTCAATGTAAAAATCTTAATCACTGCTTCACTAGATAGCTGGCAGCTTGTGAAGGGGTCAGTATGGGCTGGACATTTTGGGGTAGGCTGACTAGGGATATCTAAGAATCTCAAAGTTTTGTGGTTTCCCCAGATGGCTTTGTCATCATGGAATATACACAACAAGTTGTCTCTAGGGTAACATTGTCCAGATCCTTCTTTGAACACATCTCCCTCAGTTGGGCTGGAGCTGTAACAATCTCCCTTGTAGGAATTTCTCAACTCCCTCATTTTGGTCAAACAAGCTAAGCTTAATAAAACAGTTTTGACTATAAGAGTCTTTTCTAGATACAGTCATATCAATTGGGTGTCAATGTGGAATAACAGAATGATTGTGCTGTGACATTTTAGCACCAGGGTATCTATCAGGCAGTGGAACAGAGCATGCATAATTTGAGCAACATTTGGGAACTTAATGGTTTAACAGGGACAATAATTTGCCCACATTTAATTCAATAAGCTGTATGTATATTTATTGAGTATTTTAACATTGTTTGTGTCATTAGAAATAAACTATAGATTATATATTCTGGTTTTGAAACTTCTTGCTAGAGTTGAATCTTTGCTAGAAACCAGTGAAATGCAGAATCTTGAGATCTCTGTTGGTAAGTTTTTTTTGAGATAGAGCCTCAAGCTATCCCCCTGGGTAGAGTCCTGTGGCATCACAGCTCACAGCAACCTCCAATTCCTGGGCTCAAGTGAGTTTCCTGCCTCAGCCTCTTAAGTAGCTGAGACCACAGGCGCCCGCCACAGTGCCCAGCTATGTTTTGGCTGCAACCATCATTGTGTTTTTGGTGGGCCTGGGCTGGATTTGAACCCACCACCTTAGGTGTATGTGGCTGGCACCTTAGCCACTTGAGCCACAGGTGCCAAGCCTGTTGGTAAGTTTTGATGTCAGTCTTTGTTTTAAATAATTTGGGAGACTGAAAAGCAAATTCAACAATGGGAAATAGATAGTGCCACAAATCCCAAAAAGGATTAGCATGGAAGGACAGGTAAGAAAAAGAAGAAGGAATAACTATAAAACCTAAGTTCAAGTGTAAACCTTTATCCTGATCACAAACCTTGATTTGAAGACATTGGTAGTTCTTTGCCTATACTTGGTGTGATCTTGAGTCACCGAATCTTCGTCTTCTTCTTTTTTTTTTTTTTATTGAGGCAGAGTCTCACTTTGTCACCCTCAGTAGAGTACCAGAGCATCATAGCTCAAAGCAATCTCAAACTCTTGGGCTTAAGTGATACTCTTGCCTCAGCCTCCCTAGTAGCTGGGACTACAGGTGTCCACCACAGTGCCTGGCTATTTTTTGTTTGTTTGTTTGTTTAACAGGCCTGGGCTGGGTTCAAACCCACCAATCCTGGAGCATGTGGCTGATGCCCTAACCACTGAGCTATGGGCGCCTCCAAGTTGCAGAATCTTAAATTACCTAATTCACAGGAAGCTGTCAGCTTTGGCGGTGGCTTTTTTCTAGGTCCTGTTAGTGGATGTCAGGGTCAGATTTCCAGCCAATTTGGATGATAAAGTTTTAGAATCTTAAGTCTTTCTCCTCCTCTTCCTCCTATTTTTCCCCTCTTCTACTTCTTTTTGTAAAATACATGCAACACAAAATTGATCATTTTAACCACTAAAACATTATTTTTATTTTTTAGAGATTGGAGTCTGATTTTGCTGCCCAGGCTATTGTGCAGTGGAATGATCACGGCTCACTGAAGCCTGAACAATGTTTAAGCATACAGTTCAGTGGCATTACATACATTCATATTCTGGTGGCACCTGTGGCTCAAGGAGTAGGGCGCCAGCCCCATATACCCAAGGTGGTGGGTTCAAACCCAGCCCTGAACAAAAAATGCAAACCCCCCCCCAAAATGTACATTCATATTCTTGTGCAACCATGATCACCATCCATTTCTTTTTATCTTCCCAAATAAAAACTCCATACCCACTGAACAATAATAACTCCCACTACTCCCTCACTTCAGTTCTTGGCAACCACTATTCAACCTTCTATTTCTATGAATTTAACTACCCAGGGAACCTCCTGTAAGTGGAATCCTACAAGATTTGTCCTTTTGTGATTTGTTTATTTCACTTAGCATAATGTCTTTAAGGCTCATCTGTATTGTAGTACTTCTAAACTGAGAAATCTCTAGTGGGATGTTGTTGGTATCCCTTCTGGGTGTGTGGTTGACTTCTGCTGGGTATATACTTAAGTACATAAATTAGTTAAATAATAATACCAAGTAAGGCCAGGATGTACCAAGGCAGAATCTGTCTGTATAAGCCTCAAGCCAGGTCTCAAGAGAATTTTAATAACAATTTCATAGAGAGTTTAAAGAGATTTTGAAGTTAACATCCCCTTATCATTCAGGCTAGAGATAATACTTTGGGCCAAGGGAGAATAAGCTCCTTTGGAGGCTGGGAATATTGCCTTTAAAGTATCATTAGATTTCTTTATTCTTCCTGGAGCTTTGAGGAATGATGTGGACAAAGTTTTAGCTCGATGTGAGTACTTTCCATAAATTAAAAAAAAAAAAAATGTGAGCTGGG
This sequence comes from Galago senegalensis, assembly GCA_963575145.1. Lineage (NCBI taxonomy): Eukaryota > Metazoa > Chordata > Mammalia > Primates > Galagidae > Galago > Galago senegalensis. The sequence goes on along the minus strand of CAUYTI010016365.1, from coordinate 9,879 downwards.
CACAGTGGCTCATGTCTGGAATTCCAGCACCTTGGGAGGCCACAATGGGCAAATTGCCTGAGCTCATGATTTTGAGACCAGCCTGATCTAGATTGAGACCATGTCTTTAAAAATAGCCAAGCATGTGGTAGGCGCCTATAGTCTCAGCTACTGGGGAAGCTAAGGAAAGAGAATCACTTGGGCTCAGGAGTTTGAGGTTGCTGTGAGCTATGAGGACATAGCACTCTACTGAGGGCAAGAAAGGGAGACTCTGTTTCAAAAAACCCCACAAAATTCTACCAGTAAAGTGAGTTTTAATCATTATTAATTATTGAACTTATTTTCAAACAGTAAATCAAAATCTATAAGTTTTTATATCCACATGTTAGTTTTTTGGCAAGGGACGATTTCAATTTGACCAGATTATTATTATTATTGTTATTTTGAGACAGAATCTCACTCTGTTGCTCTGGCTAGAGTGCCATGGCATCAGCCTACCTCACAGCAACCTCAAACTCATGGGCTCAGGAGATCCTCTGGCCTCAGCCTCTTGAGTAGCTGGGACTGCAGACACCAGCCATAATGTCTGGACACTCTTTTCTATTTTTAGTATAGAGAGGGTCTTATTCTTTGGTCTTGAACTCCTGAGCTCAAGGGATCTTCCCATCTTGGCCTCCCAGAGTTCTAGAGTTACAATCATGGGCTACCATTTCTGACTGACCACATTTTCAACAAATAAATAATTATTAAAATATGTATCAAAGCTTAAAACAATAGAATAAATTTTATTTGCAAATTTCCAAATGGCCTTCTTTAGGCATGGGTTTTAGTCCATGCCAGGAGTCCTCAAACTTTTTAAACAGGGAGCCAGTTCACTCTCCCTCAGACCATTGGCGGGCTGGACTGCGGGCCCTAGGACGAGTAGGCTGCTAAGCAGGACAGGCGGTAGTGGCCAAAACACCCAGTGGATTGGAGCCACAAATGTCCTAGGTGGGCTGCATGTGGCCCATGGGCCGTAGTTTGAGGACGCCTGGTCCATGCCTTACAGCTTCAGTTTTGGGGGGGTTTATAAAAATTACAAATAAGACATGATTCTTTTGATCATTAATTTTTCTTTCCTTCCCAAAGCTAGATTAAATAACTGTCTTTTTATTGGCTATAAAAGTCTCTTTTTTATATTAAAAGTATTATACTCAAGGTTCAAAATTTAATAAAATTGGTCCTTTTTTTCCTGCTTCATCAATGACATTTTAAAGTGAAACTAGAATTTTCTTTGCCAGTGTATGGTGGTGAATAAAATGATTCCTGGGTTGCTACCTAGAATTTTGCTCAGAATCCAGCAGTTTTACCACCATTGCTTTTGCATCATGAGAGCAAATGTCCACACAATGAAAAAGGCAAATCGTGTTATTGTTACTGTGATATAAGTTGACCTTGCTGATTCCCTGAAAAGGCCTTGGGATTCCCCCTCACTCCTGGTGAGCTATTCAAAGATTTCTATTTTTATCTTTGTTGGAGGCTTCCTAAGAGAAAGAGAAGAGCTATGAAGTGAAAATAACCTTAATGGGAGGAATCCAGAGTAAGGCTGCCATGACAGTAGTTCTACTAGCCAATGACTTGTCACAGATAACTTTGCACATAACACAATCCTAGTGGGAAAAGATTTCTGGAATATAATTATATTCAAAGGGATGGCTTACTAGAAGCATAAAGGCTGAAAAAAGTAGGTGCACGATAAATAATACATACGTCGGAGCCATGGCATTCATAGGAGCAGCCTGTTAACCACCTGCATGACAATTATTGATAAAAAAATAGAATCATTTGTCTGAAGTGAAGATGCCCAGTTGGAACCTTGAGAGAATAATAGCCCACTCTTTGAGAACACTGGATTAATGACATCAGTTTTCAGATTTAAAAACTCTGGGTTTGAATCCTACCTCTACCGCTTAAGTTATGAGAATTTGGGATCATAACATCTTTGAGTTTCATTTGCACATCAGTAAAATGGGTGTAATACATCATAGAGCTCTTTCAAGGACTAAGGATATGAGGCATGTAGGTGCTCAAAATGTATTTGCTCTTATTACTTATCAAGTGCTAATGCTTCCCCAGTGTGGCTCATCTGGGGTATATTCAGATTCCCCTAGGTTTTGACTACTGTCATCAACCAGTATGAAAAGAATCAGGCCCAATACTCATCATCAAAGTTCATGAGTGAGGTTCCCTGGCAGGTCTGCATCAATTATATCACTGTTTTCCCTCAATCTTCCCTGAAGTTTATAAAGATTCTTGGGGACTAACTCACAGGCCTTGTTATAGTCTTTTGCTATAATGTTGGAGCACTTTAGGACTCAGGAAAGAGAATGTCTCTCTTACTCTGACCTTCTTCTGTTCTCCTTTCAACTGCACAAGGAAGGACTCTTTTTTATTTTTAGACAGAGATTCACTATGCTGCCCTCGGTAGAGTGCTGTGGCATCACAGCTCACAGCAACCTCCAACTCTTACACTTAAATGATTCTCTTGCTTCAACCTCCCAAGTAGCTGAGACCAGGCACCTGCTACAATGCCCAGCTATTTTTTGGTTGCAGTTGTCATTGTTGTTTATCAGGCCTGAGTGGGGCTCAAACCTGCCAGTGCCTAATCATTGAGTTATGGGCACCAAGCCACAAGGAAGGACTTTTATGTGATTGTGGGTCAAAAGACCCTCATTCCAGAGAGAGTCCTACCCCATTCCTTGGAAGAAGAAATGCTGCACAGAAGCCAAGAAAACTCTGAACAGACAGGTTTTGTTGGGTTTAGAAATTTGCTTTTGGTCTAATTACATTTCTACACTGTTATCAATCATGCTTATGGAGTGAAGCCTCCAAAAAGGACAGGGTTTGGGGAGTTTCTGGATATCTGAACTTATGGAGGTTCCTGTACCATGGGAGGGCCAGGGAGTTCTGCATCCCTTCCTCTATACCTTGCCCTATGTGTCTGTTTGTCTAGATCCTTTGCAATATTCTTTATAAGAAACTGGTAAATGCATTGGGCACCTGTAGTCCTAGCTTCTCAGAAGGCTGAGGCAAGAGAATTGCCTAAGCCCAGGAGCTAGAGGTTGTTGTGAGCTGTGATTCCACAGCTCTACTGAGGGTGACAAAGTGAGACTCTGTCTCTAAACAAACAAGAAAAGAAACTGCTATATGTGTTTCCCTAAGTTCTGTGAGTTGCTCCAGAGAATTAATCAAACCTAAAGAGGGAGTTGAAAGTATGGCATTGATAATAAACTGCCTAATAGAGAAAAATAAACTAACAGTAAAAAGAAAGATCACAGACTCTTGTTTGATTAATCACCTGTGGCCTAACTCATTGTCTTTAAAATTAACCAACTGTGGCTTACTTCTTTGAAAGTTTGTTTTTACAGTGCTGAAGAAAAAATACTGAACAGATAAAAGGAGTGTGACCCTTCCTCCACATTGCCAGAGCCACATTGTAAGGACCATGATAAGCCAACCTCACAGAGGAGGGAGAAAAAAGAACAAAAAGCAAACTCAGCCACTTCACAGTTGTTTTTGCTATTAGCCTGAAACAATGATTTTTTTTATTTTTGTTTTTTACCATTTATAACCCCAAATAAAAATCCCTTGGGGTTGGCGCTCCTCTTTTCTTTCACTTTTCATATAAACCCTTTCCTTTCTCTCAGAGGAAAGTAAAATAAACTTTTTACTTCTTTCTGTTCTAATCTTTGCTTTGAGAATTCTTTTTCATCCTACTCTATGAGTTCTCACCCTAAAAGAGGTCATGGGAACCCAAACTTGAAGTTGGTGCATCAGAGAAGTTCCAGAGACCCAGACTTGTGACTGGCATCTGAAGGGGGTAGCAGTTTGGGGACTGAACCCTCACCCTGTGGGGTCTGATCCTAATTCCAGGTAGACAGTGTCAGAATTGAATTAGAGGATACTCAGCTGATGGCGGCTGCTTGGTGCATAAGGAAAACCCCTACATTTGTTCACAGAAATCTTCCTTTTAATTGATGATTATTGAAGTGTAAGAGCAGAGAGGAAATGACAGATTAAGTTTTTTTTTTCCCTAAACAATTGTTATCAGAGAAGTGAGATTCAATAGAACATTGATTTGGTATGGATGTTTGGCCCCTTCAGTTTGATCTTGAGTGGGGGTGGTGGCTCAGACCTGTAATCCTAGCACTCTGGGAGGCCAATGTGGATGGATTGCTTGAGCTCAGGAGTTCAAGACCAGCCTGAGCAAGAGTGAGATCTTGTCTTTACTAAAAATATGTATATATAAAAAAAAAAAACTAGTTAGGCATACTGGTGCATGCCTGTAGTCCTAGGTACTCAGGAAGCTGAGGCAAGATGGTTGCTCAAGCCTAACAGTTTGGGGTTGCTGTAAGCTATGATGCCACAGCATTGTATCTAGTGTGACAGAGTGAGACTTTGTCTCAAAAGAAAAAAAAAAAAAGAAAAAGAAATCTGATCTCCAGTGTTGGAAGTGGGGCCTGTTGGGAGGTGTTTAGGGGTCATGGGGACAGATCCACCATCTCAAGCCTAACAGTTTGGGGTTGCTGTAAGCTATGATGCCACAGCATTGTACCTAGTGTGACAGAGTGAGACTTTGTCTCAAAAGAAAAAAAAAAAAGAAAAAAGAAATCTGATCTCCAGTGTTGGAGGTGGGGCCTGTTGGGAGGTGTTTAGGGGTCATGGGGACAGATCCACCATGAATGGCTTGGGATCCTTGCAGAGGTAATGAGCAAATTCTCATGTTTCAGTTCTGAAGATCTGGTTGTTTAAAAGAGCCAGCACCTCCTCCTCTCTCATGCCTGTTTCCCCCACCCCACCTTCTTCCTTGACTGGAAGCTCAATGAAGCCCTCACTAGAGGCAGATGCTGACTGACGCCATGCTTCTTGTACAGCCTGCAGAACTGTGAGCCAAATAAACCTCTTTATAAATTACCTGGTTTCAGGTGTCTCTTTATAGCACTACAAAAGGGACTAACACAGGTTAGGAGTTTTTCCAAAGCAAATGGTAGCTGTGGCCTGAATGATTTCCTGCTATTAGCAAAACAATGCAGGTGAATAGATTCTGTCTGATTTATTTATCCTGGGAAAATGGTGGCAACCAACACCAATTTAGTATTTGGTTAGTATTTATATGTACTGGGCACTGTTTTAAGTGCCATAAAAATATTTATTCATTAAATACCAACAGCAAACTTATTGATACAATGATGACTTGCATAGTACTAGATAATGCTTTTTCTTCATTGGCTTTAAGCTTAATAATTGAGAGGCTTTTTTTTCTTTGAATGTTGACTTATCTTCAATAATTTTATCAGACTTCACAAAATGCCTGTATTTTCACAGTGTTGCAGGAAATCGGGGAATTAAAACTGACAGACACTTACATCAACAATATAGAAGAAGGAACCTTTAATTGCCGTTAAGAACTCAGGTGCCTCAAGGCGTAAAATGCTGAGTTCCAGGGAATAATTCTTTCTAAACTCTTTTATACCTTCTTCTTCAGCTCAATATCAGTTCACAGTTATAGTTGTGACAAAGAATACAAAGAGTTAATGATTATATTTCTCAAGAAACCAGGGTGCTATTATTTATTACCTAGTTTTTATCAAGGTTATTTTAGCTCAGGGTAAAGTTTGTTCTTAACTTTGGAGGAAGAGTTCTTCTATAGCTAACTACTGCTTTCTCAGGATCATTCAGAAGTATAAGACTTACTTCTCCTTCCTCAATAGTATAACAAATTCATAAGCAACTTTAAAGGCATATCTATTATAAGTATAGATATTAATTTAATTCCTAAATCTCTGGTAATACAGTATGCTTGAGTTAGGGTTATATGAATAGAATGACTTATTAGTAGCATAGTGTTTTGTTTTGTTTTGAGACAGAGTCTCACTTTGTGGCCCCCAGTGGGTGCTGTGGTATCAGAGCTCACAGCAACCTCTAACTCTTGGGCTCAAGCAGTTCTCTTGCCTCAGCCTCCCAAGTAGCTGGGCCTATAGGTGCCTGCCATAATGCCAAGCTATTTTTATTTTTTAAATTTTTTTTCAACATGGGCTTTCTTTTTTTTTGTTATTATTGTCCCATTTCAAGCCATCATCATTGAGGCTGTTACTTGATAATACAGATTCCATCTTTGCTCACTAAACCCACTTCTCCACATTGGCATCAGAATAACCATTCAACATATATTCATAATTAAAAAAAAAGACTTAGAAAACAACTTCCTAATGAACCAAAATCAGGCAGAAGCTTGAGAGAAGTCAACACTTGAAAGGAAGAAGTGGCAACAGATGAGGAACAGTGCTAGCCAGAAATGAATTATCAAGTCATGAAAAGACATAGAGAAAAAAAATTTTTTTGCAGTTTTGGCCAGGGCTGGGCTTGAACCCACCACCCCTGGTATATGGGGCCAGTACCCTACCCAGCTATTTTTAGAGACAAGGCCTCATTCCAGCTCAGGCTCATCTTGAACTCATGAGTTCAAATTCATGATCTCAGGCAATCCTCCCATATTGGCCTCCCAAAATGCTGGGATTACAGGCATGAGCCATCACGCCTGGCCAGCATAGTGTTTTTTAAACAAAATATTTAGAAATTACCTTGATTTAAAATTTTATATATAGGCTAGGTGCCTGTGGCTCAGTGGTTAGGGCACTGGCCACATACAAACAGGGCTGGTGGGTTTGAACCCAGGCTGGGACAGCTAAACAACAATGGTAATTACAACCACAGCCACAACAACAACAACAACAACAAATAGCCGGGCATTGAGGCAAACGCCTGTAGTCCCAGCTACTTAGGAGGCTGAGGGAAGAGAATCACTTAAACCCAAGAGTTTGAGATTGCTGTGAGCTGTGATGCCACAGCACTCTACTGAGGGTGACATAGTGAGACTCTGTTTCAAAAAAAAGAAAAAAAAATAGAAAAACCAGTTGGCTGTGGTGGAGCACATCTATAGTCTGAGCTACTTGGGAGGCTGAGGCAAGAGGATCACTTGAGCCCAGGAATTCGAAGTTGCTATGGCCCTCAAGCCTGGGGCAACAGAGTGAGACTGTCTTAAAAAAAAATATTGATCAGTTAAAGACATATAATCATATATCATCAGGACCCTCAGGGAGAATCATTACTAAAATCTAAATAATTTTCATCTTCTGATTGTTTTTCTTTTTCTTTCTTTCTTTTTTTTTTTTTTTTAGATAGAATCTTACTCTGTTGTCCAGGTTAGAGTGCTGTGGTGTCAGCCCAGCTCACAGCAACCTCAAACTCCTAATTCAAGTGGTCCTCCTGCCTTAGCCCCCTAGTAGCTGGGACTACAGGTGCCCACAACAATGCCTAGCTAATTCTTCTGTTTTCAGTGGGGAGGGGGTCTAGCAATCTTCCCTTGGCTTTCCAGAGTGCTAGGATTATAGGTGTGAGCCACTGTGCCCAGCCTGATTTTTTTATGAAGCATAATTTCTCTCTCTCTCTTTTTTCAGTTTCTATGTCCTTTATAATAAGACAATCTTCATTCCCTTCTGTAGGGCAATGCTCCCAACATGGGACCAGATGACTGCAGCATGCATAATAGTACACCCTGTCCTAGGAGCTACTGTTCTGTTGTAGTCTGCAACTGATAGAAAGTCTCATGTCTCATCAGAACAAAGGAGGAGATGATACTGCCTCATTATAGCATCCTTAGCAGAGAGGGTGGTGCATGAGAAATGGGCTACTTGAAAGCTTTTCATGCACTCTTGTTTCAGAAACCAAGATTTCTGATCAGCTGTAGTTCAAACTTTGCCTACATGCCCTATGGGGGTATGTTCAAGGTCACCATGAGCCAACAGAGAGCTATTCTTTTGCATTACATCGTGAAAATCTGTCTTCAGGGACTTATCCCAAAGGATATAAATGTATAGGAGACATTTGGAAGTCATCTAAAACCAAGTTGAAATACTGTGTCCAGTTCAGAGAGCATAGGAATGGAGGTGGAAATTGAAGGTGCTAATATTCAGTATAGTCTTGACTGATGACACCTATGCATAAGGATAGTTCTTTCATGCCATGCATCTTTGATGAATGCTCCTGGCTGGAATTCTGGTTGTGATCAGTGTATTTGGAGCCTTGTCTTTTTTTTTTTTTTGGTTCTGCTTCCTAGATTCTTAGTTGCCCAAGGCAAAGCTGTTGTGATCTTACTTGCAGTTGGCTGGTGTAATCCATGTGCTGCAATCATTTCTCTGCTTTCCACAGTTGGTCCTGCTATTGCATATTTCCTTTCAAAGGCTCTTTTCCCAGAAGGCAGGTGGAACTGGCAAGAGAAGAAATTTAGTCTCAGTGTTTCCATGATGATTGTTTGATTGTTCATGTCATTGGCTTCTTTGCCTTCCCCATGGAGATGTTAGGTGGATAATTATGCATGACATAGTTATAATGCATTAGTCCTTCTGTAAGTAAGGGACCCCTTTGATACTGATGCGCATTGCTGTTTCTGCCTTTTATTGTCCTGTCCTCCCCCCATCCCACTCCATAGCTTTACCCTGGACATAAATATCAGAATTAGCTTCATTCTTTTCTTTTTTTTCTTCTTTTCTGACTTTTGTGTGGTTCTTTGAAATTACCCCAGGCAATGTTCTGTTTCTTGTTCTAGCTTAGTACTTGTGTTTTCTGTTTTCTTTAGGTATAGTATTTGCTTTGATTACAAAGACATGGTATCCAGCTTGAAGAACAGGCATGGCTGTTGGAACTGTTCATGGGTCAGCAGGATGACACTAGCAGAATGTGAGGTCATTGGTGTAACTTTTTAAGTGCAGCTCTTTATCTCTAATGAATTATCTGATGATTCCTTAAAATCATCTACTTTTTCAATTTTTAATCGACTCCAACGTTGGAACGAGTCTAAAATTGCTCTTATCTCTACAGTAGCTGTTTACTGCAAGTGCTTTAGCCTGCATTTTTCTCTGCTCTTACTGCTTTGCCAATCTAATCCTTTTTGTTTTCTGTCCTTGAGGATTTTGATTTCATGATAGGGCCTTTATTTTAGAGGTGGTATGAATTTGGTCTTTTTAATTGGCTTTCTGGGTAGTTATTTCAAGAAATTTAGGATAGGGAGAATAGTGGATTACCACTTTAATCTAATCTCTCAGCTTCCTTCCATCTTTTAATAGAGGTCTGTTATTTATTAGAGCCATTTTATCTTAACTTACCTGGGGAAAATAATTTATAATTTATAATTTTTGTTTCCTGCATTAACTCATTTTCATTGGGATTCATTTGTCCATGCTTTTAATACTCACATACTAAAGGTATAAAACTCCTTTCAGTTTAAAAGTCTGAAAAAAGATAAAATGCATAAAAAGATGAATTATAAAGGATGGGCTTACTTGATGACAGTGTTTTTCAACCTTTTTTTTTTTAATCTCATGGCACACTTGAACCTATTGTTAAACTTCCATGGTACACTTAAATTTTGTTGATAAAAAAAATGGGTAAATAGTTCTGATATGAGGACAATTGATGACTTAGTATATGGTTGTTTGTGGGGGAATGAGGGAGTGGAGAGAGGGAGGGAGGAGGGTGGTGGGTCATGGTGTGTGACACATCTTTTGGAGGTGGGACACAATTATAAGAGGGATTGGCTCGGCCCCTATAGCTCAACTGGCTAAGGCGCCAGCCACGTACACCTAAGGTGGCAGGTTCGAATCCCCAGCCTGGACCTGCCAAACAACGACAGCTGCAACCAGAAAATAGCCAGGCGTTGTGGCAGGCGCCTGTGGTTCCAGCTACTTGGGAGGCGGAGGCAAGAGACTCGCTTGAGCCCAGGAGTTGGAGGTTGCTGTGAGCGTGATGCCATGGCACTCTACCCAGGGGGACAGCTTGAGGCTCTGTCTCAAAAAAAAAAAAAAA